>LD348620.1:125938-153092 GCA_001465055.1 Ptychodera flava | reverse complement strand
TTGTATTATGTTTGCGTGTCATCAATTAGTGGCCTGTTTGATGTATTTTACAGTTACAGTTTCTCATTAAATGGTCACCCATTTGGTGGCCCATTTCTCCCACAAAGGCATGAGTTGGGTATTCCTTATTTTTGCTGGTGTTGTAGCTGGCCGGGGCACAGCATCACTACCAGTGATGTGGGGCCTAGTCCAGCATTGACAGCGTTTGCAGGGGATAAATATTATTACTTACCTTAAACTATACACAGAATTCTAGTACAGCTACTTCTCAAAATCCTGGTCATCATCGTTAATCTTCAACACTTATCTACCTTTTCAGACATTACAGATGTTGCCCTAACATCAAAATCTTTCATTTAATACCTATCTAGAAAGTCAACCTCTCCGTATGGCAACAAAACAACATTTTGGTTTTTTTTAGATTTCACCATTTCTTGCCACCAACAACCAATGTACCGTAATTAAATCTAATTGCGAGTTGAAATAATCGAGAAGTCATGAGTGCCAAATTAACCTCCTACCAACTATCATCTCTAAGGATCATATGCAAAAGTCACCATTCCTTCTTACTCACATACATCCACAAAAAGATTCTCCTCGTCGAAATAGGGGTTATGGTTTTGAAGATTGTTGTTCAGCACTTTTAAGAAGGTTATAGACCCTTTGATACCTCTGACATAAGAAAGTGTCTTACCACCTTGAACTCCTAACACGTATCACCCTTATAACGTAACATTTTAATCCATGTGGGTATTTAACTTATCATCACGCATACAGTATTGCCAGGGTTGTACTGGCTATTGCATCGTGCAAAATCGAATTAGAGAGTGCATCTAACAGTACAAATAAATATTCAGTACATTTCCCCTCTGAAATAAGGACCACTACAGCTCATTGCTGTTAGATTCACACATCTTCAGTAGCTCATTGCAGTCTTTCTGTAAAGGCGTTCAATAGTGTCTTCGTTGATAGAAAAACGGTAAAAAGAAGTAATAAAATGTTTTAGGTGTTTTGTACGACTTCGTTTTACTAGAACCATAATGCATTTCATTTGCTTAAACTTTTGAAAGCCAAAGTCCATTCCTTTTGGCTTACTTTTTTTTTTTCAAATCAAGACAATTGTTTTCAGATTTTCCCAATAATTTGGTCAGAAATTGTAGCCTAAGAAACTTTAGTCCGACATTGTAAATACGAACCAAAAATATAAATTAGTAAAAGTTTTGATAGGAAAAATGAAAGCCTCTCCACGAAAAACAGGAGTAACAGAACGAAAAAGATTGCCCGCTTTATAAAAAAGTCAGGTTTTTCTCAATTTTCACGTGAAAAATGGAAAAGTAGCACCATTTGATTGCTTGTCTTATTTATCTCCAAAATTGTGAATTCTTGAACTTGTGTTAAATAACTTTAATTTTTATTTGCATTTGACAATATTGCCATATTTAGACACAAAGATAGAATTTCAATTTTCATTAAGAAAAATTTAATTTTGGTGATGTGTATAAATTTACCCGTTGTGAATGGCATTTAAAAAAAGGACAAATTCTTACCAAAGAATTAACACATTTTAGATACCAACACGCCACATTAATTTTCTCCTAAGTAAAATTTTTAATAATGAAACACACCCGTACTTATATTTTTGCAAAGAAAAATTGCGTGCATTAAATTGCACAAGGTAGTTTGCAGATTTTTAAAGAAAAAAAATCCTCTTATACTATTGACTACAATTATTTTCTCTCATTATGGGGTATATTTTGCTAGAAATGTTAATTGAAGCGTCTCCTCTATTTTGTGTATTTTTTACGAAATTTCTGTCCATAAGCTTGTCAGGTGACAAAAGTTTACATTTAGAAAGCCCTTGGTACATGTATCTTCGCCATCTCAACTTTTGTTCACTTTGAAGTTCAAGTTCAACTTTAGTTGACATTTTGAAGCTCACCGTGCCTAAGCTATTTCAACTATTGTTCACTCTGAGTTGAATTTAAGCTAATCTCACCCGTTCGCTTTCAAGTGACACAAACTTTATTGATGAGTGTAATGGTTTTACCATGTGTAGCAGTGCATAAATAACGTTACTGATAATAACAGTGTTTACACTATTGAATATAATTAACAGGAGAGATAATGCATTTCTAGATGAAATAAATCTATGTTTTAATTAAAATTAACTGAAATAAATCATACAAACTAAAAACACACAGGACTATTTAAGATTTTTGCAAATTTACAGGGCTGTATACAATTATAGAAAATCATTGGGAATACATATAAAACATTTAATAACATAAATCTGTATGTTTGTAAAGAACTGGACTAAAATTAAATTGGATGGCAATTTTATTCAAAGTGATGCTCCACAAAAATGTGATTCTTCAAGTGTGTTTGCATGACAAAGTTTAACCCTCCGAATTTTCATGTGCAAAAGCAGTAATCTATCCTCTAAATGTCAAAGTTACACGATTTGAACTAATTTCACTGCATAAAAACCCTATAATACTTACTGTATTAACATGGATTATTGCCTGTATTTTAGCTGAAGAGTGCATATACAGATGAATACAGTCAAGAATCCATTTTTTGTATTCAGCAAGCGTGTATTCATGTGGATTCATGTGAATTCACGTGTATTATACTATAATTCAGGCAACTCATCAATGTGAATTTATCTGAATTATTGGGTTTTCATGCAGTGTTTGGGATAATTGAATTGTGAAATAATGTCGATTTGATCAACAAATGTAATCTCGTCTGTTTTTCTTTTTTATATTTCACACTTGCTTTTATGAGTAATTTGCAAAATTGCAACATTCAACTTTATGACACCTCATACTTTTGAGAAACTTTAAAAATATGAAAATCCAATTATCCCAAATTAGTTCAAATCGTGTTAAGTTTGATTATAATAATGTCTGATTTGACACAGACTTTCTTATTTGACTTTTGAACAATAATTAATTTGTCCACATGTGAATGGGAATTGATATCAAAGAAAATAAAGGACAAACTTTGAAAAATTGTCACATACATGGTTGCAAAGAATGTTACAAGATATGTAACATATATTCTCTTTAAATCTTTGCAAACATGGATATATCTACATGTATACAGTGTCGTCTTATAATATATCAGTATTTGAAACTCCTATATTATGTTTACTGGGTGTTTTTATATTAAATTAACAGATAATTTTAAAAATAAGTTTAAATTACAGAAGCTTTGAATTGTGATGATTGTTTATTATTCTTGTTTTCCACATGGCATATGAACATACTCAGTATTCAGGTTGTCATTTTAGCCTGAATATTAATGTTTAACTAAACATATACATGTGTAAAGTGCATTATTGAAAAGTGAATTCTTGTGCGGACTAGCACTGGGCAAACTGCTTGATATACAACAATATATACACATATACTGATTCTGTACATGTGTCAAATGCGTTCAGTATACAGTACGTACAGTGTGCGAAATTAACGTCGGTCCGACGGTCCGAGACCGACAGATTTCTCTTCGGGTCGAAAGTTTTTAGCAACATGTCGGTCCTTATGACCGATTGGAGTTTGGAATAAATGATGAAACTTTCTCCGTCAAGACCTGTAACAGATGCAGATGATGGCTGACTTTTGTTCACGAGATTCAAACTTGAATCAATGTTTTCCACCAAGGGAGTGCGGGGCAACAGGGGATATTGATGGCACTTCGTATCCTTGTACTGGGGAATTCGATCTATAGTACTCCAGACGGGTGGTTGGGGGTTTGGCAATGTCGCAACATAGTAATTTTTTGTTTTGCAACATTTTATATTTACGAATAGTCTAATCCCTCCGATCGACGCGCATAGCATGGTGCCGCTAATTACATTGATCAGATCAGTATGAATTACATCCGTGAATACAGATTCTAGCAATGGAATGGATTGATTTTGGTGAAACAATGCGATACAATATTATAATAATACTCGTCTAGTGAGTGTAACCCTGGTAATGTTAGCATATCTGTGTCATATGACAACAACACCCAGAATCATTTCACTAGATCCACACTTTAAGTGTTTGGAATTTACATGTACACAACTGTACATAATACAGCCCTTCGTTTTATCAAACTGACTCCGTTTTCTTTGCTTTGATTTTCAATTGAAGCGTTAAAAACATAAACAGTTCATAGAAGAGTTTAAGACAAAAGCCTATTACAACAACAGTGCTGTCAACTAAACATATTTGGTTTTTAACATGGAGGTATTTTTTACCTCCATGGTTTTGAACTAACCTGATACAAGAACTAGCTGTTACACGACAGCCCAATCGTGCTACCTGCTCTCGACAGTCAAGTTCACGTTTCGCTGCGTTTCTTTGTGGACTGCTAGAAAATTTTGCTTGCTCGTTGGTCTTCAAACAACGTGCACATTGCCCCACTATCGACGTGATAACAAGTGTATATCAAAGCGGCCTTATCATAACAGTTTTGCCGAGTTGCACAATCCCTCGTGTATACTTTCAGAGGCCGAGAGTAGGGCTTCAACTTTGTTTCAAAGTATACCGTTTTACGACAGGCATGCAAAACTCACCGTCATCCTGGGCTGTAGGCCTAAATGTCGCAAAAAAATTACATCTTTTAAGATTTTACGGTATCATTAACTGATCGTGTCGCGATGGTTTTCAGCAGTATCGAGTGTCTGTCAATTTTTTCAGAGTCACTTTGATAACTTTAAACTTTCAAAGGGTGACGAGACCCAGCAATTGCTCTGGCAAAACTTTTCGATCAGAAATTATGCATTCATTTCCGCGAGTGGCGACGTGAGCCATTCATGTTGTCTTCTATTTCTATACGCTTGATCTCGATAGCAAAATGGTGCAGGCCCTTATGACCTGAAGCTATTTTCTCTTAATTTCGCACACAGAGTACGTATGCTAATAAAATGCAAAACTACAGTGTACACTTAGTGTGCAAAGATCTGCATTACGTATACTCATGATCTGCATAGGAATCTGCTACGCACATCAACGTATTGGAATGTTCCATATACAAAGATATACGCTGCATATGCAATTAGTATTCTGTTCCATATACATCAATATACGTAAATATGCCAAGCGCATATCAAGCATATGGTCTAGTGTAGAATTCAAAATTAATTATTAAAGGGCCATAAATGCTAATTGTCAATGTTTTTTCCAAATTTCAGCTATATTTTCTTGTCTTACGCCAGTAATTATGTTAACCTGCAGGGTTTTAAGCCTGTCAATTCAGCTTGTACATGTGTAAACTGCATTGCTATTGTTGACAAATGAATTCTGGTCCGGACAAGAATTCATGTGTAATAAATAACATTGTATTTGACACATATGGATACTATGTTGACAAGCTAAAACGTGGGTGTTTCAACATTCTTTCAAGTTAGAATATGCAGTTGCAATTGACAAACAATATTAAAAAACAAGCTAGCATTACTGGCCGTACAACAGTACATTCTGCTGTGCAGACAACCAAGCAAAAATATGAGTGACTCAACATGGTTCTGGGACCAGGTGTAGAACAACAATTGACAACATAAAATATGTAGAAAAATTCCTAAAAGCTACAGCACTTGGGAGTTTTTGTCGGGTACCAAATGTAAAATAATAAGATATATTAAAATACATTTGTAAGGGTTTACAGTCTAATAACATTAATAGGATGCATACATTATTACAGCAGTAACCATGGATGTACATATTTACATATTGTATGATGCATTCGTAGATACATTCACTTATACATACATCAAGCCCATGGACTTTTGGACGTACACGTACCTGATTATATAATTCCATATACATACACGTCAGTTTGTGCATAACATAAACAAAGAAATACACTACCGACAGACATACAGATGACATTGATGGATGACTTCAACATGATCAATAAGGAGGACATCCTTGTCCACCTTATAGATAACAATAGATTTTGGTAGAGGCACACATCTGAAAAATCTCAGTTTTCTTGTTTTCTACATAAGATCTATGCACTATAAATACAGGTTGATCAAGCAAGTAGGCAAACACATACACATAGGTGAAACAAAATACTAACACTTGCAAAAACTTGTTTGTTTACAGAGTTCTTGTATATCTTTCGAGTTAATACGTTTTTCGCCAGTATTGATAAGTAAAGTTTATTAATTATATATATATATATATATATATATATATATATATATATATATATATATATATATATATATATATATATTACCCAGGTAGTTAAACTGTCTGTCAACTAAACCTGGACCGAAGTTCACATTATCCAATCAACAACAAAGGAAAGAATGATTATCATGCAATATGAGTTGCAGTTTATGTTGAGGTTTATTTCACTTCACACTATTGATGATAAAAAAGTCTACAATGATTAGCCGGCAATACTGTTTAAACATACAGAAACTCTAGACACGCCCCTATCAAAGTTCATATCAATTACAGTGTTCACTTAATAGACACTCTCAAGAATTGTTCAGGGTTCAGAGTCCCCGTCGATCCTGTTGCTACGGTTACGAATTCCTTGATGTAACCTCTTCCAGTTCGGTTGGGAAACTGATTCACACAAAACGTCCTCCACACAGTTCTCCTTTGGGATTAACTCATTAGCAGTCCAAACACTTCCGTCAATGGGTTGGTATGTCGGGAAACTAGAAGTTCATAAGCCATGCAAAAAGAAAAAAAGGCACTTAAAAGTTACATAAGCTCTTTGAGTCAGCAGATCGTGATATCAGCTGTATCTTAATCCATGGCATGGCAATGCCATTCTAGTCACTATATGTCAAGGTAAGCAAGTTCATTTTCTCTCGAACTATTGGCATTCACAAATCAAAACAAAAGGTACAAAACTACTAAGCAAATCAATCTATTACTATGGAAGTTTGAGATTCAGAATATCTCACACTCCAATTGTGAAAGCACATGGCCCCTCCAATCTGCCTCACAATAGGTGTGGTCACAAACTTCAAATAATACACCATAAAAACGTGTTACAAATCCAGTATTGCAACAAATGTGAAAACCTACCTAGAAGTTCATAAGCCATGCAAAAAGACCAACCACGTCGTCTTGGTTACTGGCAAGAATAACTAATTCCCTTAGACCGAGTCTTGCCCGCACAACCACACCACTCCATGCAGTATTATATATATATATATATATATATATATATATATATATATATATATATATATATATATATATATATATATATATATATAATGTACAACAAAGCAGGTCAAGACGCACCAACTCAGGACAACAAGCTCTTCATTTATAAAATTTATTACACCGACGTTTCGTGGGAGTAATCCCACTTTATCAAGGTTAAAACAATCTGAAATAAAATAACAACGACAAACTTAAAGTAAAATACACATGCTAAAAAAGATTGAATCATACAGAGACTGGAAAACGTGTAAAAGTTATAAATAAAAATTGGCGCCAACTTACAAAAAAGGCGAGCAGAAAACTGCCCTGCTTTCCTTCGAACCCAGAAGTCGAATGGTCAAAGTGTGAGTTGTTTCAAAACAACGTCAAGGCTTATTTATACTTGAAAGACATTTGCATATTAAAGTGTAGGAAAGATGGCAGTGCAAACCACAGAGAAATGACGTACTAAAAATATCCGACTCTAAAAATACAGCTCAAACAGGTGAAATTTAGAACCGTGGACAATAGCGTACATCCAAGGACACTTATGTAACAACTGAAATTCTACAATACATCAATCTAGAACAGTAACAAAGAAAACTAAAAATGAACACTGCTGAAAGAGTGATGCCTACTAAAAAACGTCAAAATGAAAAGAAGAAAGAGCTGTAAAATATATATATATACATATATATATATATATATATATATATATATATATATATATATATATATATATATATATATATATATGTGTGTGTGTGTATGTGTGTGTATGTGTGTGGGTGCGTGGGTGCGTGTGTGCGTGTGTGTATGTAGGTAGGTAGGTAGGTAGGTAGGTAGGTAGGTAGGTAGGTAGGTATGTATGTATGTATGTATGTATGTATGTATGCACGCATGTATGTATGTATGTATGTATGTATGTATGTATGTATGTATGTATGTATGTATGTATGTATGTATGTATGTATGCACGCATGTGTGCACGGTTCAAGAAACGTTATACAAAGATAGCTACTTCTTAATTCCTTGACAATGAAGACAGATTGTAATCTCTTCAGTTCCTTCCAATATCCTGTGTTTACACATAGTTTTAATTCTTTCTGACGTGTGACTCATCTCTAACCAATCAAAGTCAAAGACGCTTCTTACTTTCCCGCCAAAACCGGCTATATCACAGCCTGAATAAACCACTTTACTTTAGTATGTGTTTATGCAGAGTATAGTGTATGTGTATGCGTATACTCAGAGCGCATCGCTCACCACTGGATCTGGTCGTCACTTATCCACCCACTGATACATTATGTTATTGTAGCAGTAGTTCATCGTAGCTGTAGTAATAAAGTTTGAAGAAATACAGTCGACGCCTCTGTCTCCATCACTTGAACTCAAAAGATCCTGCTTCGTAAACAATCCCACACAGCACGTACGAATGTATGTACGTATGTATGTACGTACACATACATATGTATGTATACATGCATATGGTCACATATCCATGGTTGCGTGTGTGCGAGACCATAGACGCGTGTATCCAAGGAGTTCTGGGGCTAGAAAACATGAAAAAATTGATGAGCATTCATCCATAATCGATCTTTTGGTTACATATTGCACTCGTTTTCCAGATCGACCACACCGTTGTTGTGCTGATGGATGATGATATGTTGTCAAAGAACATTATATCTTACGGAGATCGTTTGGTCACTATCGATTTCTGTCGACGGGTCTTGGCCATTTGATCAAAAGCTGATAAGAAGAAGTCTGCGCTATTGGATTGATTAAAAAAAATCAGTCTAGGAAAGCGAAACCAAACTGATTCAGAATCATTGGATGAGATCGCAGAATCAGAAAGTCGAAACCTAAATTCTCGATCAATGCATTTTGGGAACAGATATGCAGCCAAGACCCACCGAAGATTGGAATCTGAATGGTTAAACTACGATTGTGCATTGAAATCCTTCAAGCAAGTTCGAAGTAAGAAGGGTGGGGGCACGAGAAGTATGCCCGTAAAGAAGACAAGCAGCAAAGCTGATCTGCTGCATTTCGGGAAGGAGTATTTTTTCCTAATGGTAGTTCTTCTAAAGGAAAAATCGAAGAATTTGATTTTGAGTTGAAGGACTACACGGAAAACAGTGTAGATGAAAAGTGCACAGTAGGTCAACTGTATAAGAAGACTGGTTTTAAACTTTTGAGATTTTATGTCGCAACAGTCAAGAAACAAGGAAATGGGGAGTCAGATGAAATTCATGACGCTATGAAGAATGATGCTTTGCCTACAACATCAGCTGCAGATGATAATCCAGGTGTGGTAATGGCATCATGTCACTTGCACAATACTCAACAGGTTCAGGAGACAGAATTCACTGGTGGTGGTTGTAATGCTGCTGAAATCGGTGAGGCCATCGTAAACTTGATCAAAAACAACAATTTAGATAGTTCTTCTGGTCAAGAAATATTATCAGCAACAAATTCACAGATATATTCAGTGGCAGTCCTGGTGCAATAGACCTTTGAAGCAGCAGGGACAGCTTGGAAGACTTCAAAGACAGTCTCTCCCCCTAGATTTCTATGAAGATGATAGTTTTCAAGAAACAGAACAAGGACGCGACACCCGCGTAATGCTAATACATAGATGTAATATTCTTGAAGATATGATAAATGCATTCTCTGACCATAATGTGTTGAGAGATAATATCGACGTGAAACTGCTGCTACCCAATGGCGACGCCGAACAGGCTTCCGGCAGCAGTGTGTTCAGAGAATGTTTGACCGCCTTCTGAAGCGAATTTTACGAAAGAAGTGCCGTCGGTAACTCCTATTGAGTGCCCTTTTTGAGACATGATTTTACTCGTAGTAAGCTGGAAGTTGTGGCCCGCATACTGGTGAAGGTATGGGAGCAGTCTAACTATTTTCTCATAGGCATAGCCCCCATATTTATGCAACAGGTGCTCTTTGGAGACCCGAAACATCTCCTTGACTCCTTCCTAAGCTTTGTATCGAAAACCGAATCGGATTTGCTTCAAATAGCAATAAAAAACTTTAAGTATGTTGATAAAGAAGACTGATCGACTATCTGGACGCCCATCAATGCAGGATGCTTCCGTCCGCAGAAAACATATACAGTATATTAATGGAGATAGCTCATAAGGAGCTCATCCACGAGCCCATGTTCGTCGTTGTTATCTGGAGAATGATACTTCGCCCGGTCGCTGAGAGCTTGATTCGGAATCGATAGAAAAGCTATATAACGAGAAGACACCAACGCCAAGAAAAGTAGTCAATAAGGTTTGTCTGCCAGACCAAATTAGTAGCGAGGGAACAGTTGTCACCAACCATTTGAAGCGATTTATTCGGTATTCGGATGATGTCACTTTGAAGCTTTTTCTGCGGTTTTGTACAGGGTCGGACATTGTGCCACTGGATCCCATCAGACTCTCATTTGTAAAGCTAGAAGGACTCAGTCGTCGTCCCGTAGCACACACCTGCTCAAATTTATTTGAGTTACCTTTACAGTATGAAAATTACCCCGAGTTTCGCGCGGAATTTAATTATGTTTTAAACAGTGGCGTTTTGGTAATGGACATCAGTTAGTGAACACTTCCTGGGATACCCCGTTTTACCCCGTTTTAGATAATTTTCTTTTTAAGGTGTTTATTGTTAATGACTGTGTTCGTGTTTTTTTTGTAATTTTTGCGGTAGTTCCCACTTTGAGGAAGAAAAAACATTTTATCGGCCACTTTTTTCACTTTCTAGATGTTGCAATTTTCGTCTTTCAAACCCTGAACATTAAAAGTGTACTTTCGAAAACAACATAAACCAAAATTGTCGCAGAAGAGGTTGTCTCAACCTAGAAACGACTTTCCCTGCCTGGAGTTCATATGATTTTGACAATGTTTACACAATGTATGCGCGATCATGACACAAATGCTGTGATCGCCATTTTTGCAAACTTGTGATAGAGAGTTAGACTTTTACGCTCTTCTTTGGTCATAGCTTCTATAGTTGTCGTTTGGCTGACTCTTTTTAGAACACTCTCCTCCAGGTAGACAAAGGAAAAGTCCAGTGTATGTCAGTATCAAAAGAAATACTATATGTGAATAGGTTGAAAGCAATTCTTACGATACATCAAGTAAGTTTAGGACTGTAAGGATTGCTTGTTGTAGCTCTGAACGATACCAGCCTTTTAAGCTCGCCAACACTGAGTACGAAAACAAAAGATAGTATCACGTGCGCACCAAATACTATCTGGTGCGCACCTGATACTATCTGGTGTTGCGCGCCAGATAGTATCTGGTGCGCACCAGATAGTATCAGGTGCGCAAGAGATACTACCTGTTGCGCATGAGATACTATCTCGTGCGCATTTGATACTATCTCGTGCTCACGAGATACTATTTGGTGCGCACGAGATACTATCCGGTGCGCACCAGATATCACCATATACCATCTCACGCGCACCTAATAGTAAGACTTACAAAAGTGTTAGTGTAGCTAGTGCCCCAGATAAGATATTTTTCATGAGCACAGGATATTAACATATTATTCGGCAATGTAGACCCAGGGCCTTTTTACAATGCAGAAAAATAAAAAGTGACAAACTTTGGGCTTACACATAGACTTGTATGACAATAAAACAACATTGTAAGTATTGGGGGAAAGGTATATCTACAGTAAATTTTCTCCATGTACGAAACTGTACAAAATATACCTTGATATATTCAATATTGTACGATTATGTGGAAAATTCATCAGATTTATAAATTTCCTGCGAGTTGGTGTTTCATAATAATATGGTTAAAGAAAACGTTTTCTCAAATCAGTGTAAACAGGACACACCAAGCACACGCCAGGAAATCCCAAGAGGATTTGACCGGTTAACCTCGCTGTTAATTTTATGCAGGAAATTACAATAACAATGCTTGGTCGAATGACGCAGTGCCTTGATGGCGGGATCGCCAGTGGTATAGGGGAAGGAGTACCTTCCCCATGGTGATCAGTGGTGCGGATTACCGTCGTCTAGGTGCCTGGCGTATACGCGTCCCAAAAGACACCTATGGTTGATTTCCTGTTGACCAGTCGGATGGCAGAGTTGCAAATACCTGGACTGAACCATTTTGTATTTTGTGGGTGTTGTTGGTACTTTGACAATAAAAGTAAAGATACACACATATTGAGTTTATTGTCTTGTTTATGAGCGGCCAGTATTTCCAACAGCATAAATTATGTGCATTTGCCCTAAAAGAAATAATGTCAAATAAAACATCGCGAATGTAACCACATTGTTTACATCATGAGATGTAACACACTCAGTGCCTTGATACTGAACTTTAATAGTAAGCCTGTCACCTTGAAGGTAATACTGTAGGTGACACGAGGAATTTAAACGCACGATGGTACAAACAACACCACAAGTGTGGCCGTCCCTGTCTCGGGGCTGTTCTCGGAGCGGGGCCGTTTTCTCTGGTTTTCCGTCAATGTTTTCCACAATGGACAAATGTTAACAATACTGAACGAAAACCTATATTATCTGCTTGTCAACCCAGTTAGTGTCAGTGCCGCCGGTCACGAGCACCAACCAAAAGTTTAACCGTCACTTGGCCTATTCAATACAGTATTAGGTCGATATCTTAATAATCCACAACATTTACTTGTTAAATAAACTTATAAAATCATAGTCCAGGCCCCCAAACCGCCGATTTATGACTCGATAGTTATGCCGCTGACGCTGATATTCACCGGTGGTTGCGTGTGTGTGCTTACATGGACAGTTTACATAGCTCTCGAATGTGGTCTCGATTTTGATCAAACTTACAATTTAGGAGTATATATCAAAACTGATAATGATTTATGTTTTCACATGGATTCACAAAAAGTTTCGCCCCGGTGTTCATTTTTTGCCCAGGAATTGCATCTACCCACCCGTTGCAGAGTAGTAAGCTTATGGGGCAAGTAAACATGGATGCGCCGCTACAATTCAATGATCAGCCTGTATATCGGATCGAAAGTCAACAATTTTGCGGCTCGGACTATGATTTTATACGTTCATATAAAAAGTATAAGGCGCGGGGTATTATATATTGACTGATTACTGTAGCTATAGATAGGCTACATTCAGGACGGGCAGCGATGGGCAGTAATTAGTAGGCAAAACAGGTGGTTTTCACCGTAGGCAGATCTCTGTGCCATGATACTGAACATTAATTGTAAACCTGTCATCTTGAAGGTAATATAGTAGGTAAAACGAGGACTTCCAACGCACGATGGTACAAACAACACCATAAGTGAAACGTACACATAGAAATACACGCGTTCCTACGTTGTGCCCACCCGGGCCACGCAGTTAAGATATGACTAATACTGCTGGATAGTGTTAATTGGGTCGGTAAACAGTCATTTAATAGTTTAATTGACTACATAGGTGATTGGCAGGTCGTGTCCAACGACGTCATATGCAAAGCAGGCCAAAAGACAAAAGCCCCCAAAGATATTGACAGCTAGCCAGGGGTTACCATGAATACATAATGAATCTTCACTACGTAGAAATCGCGTTGTCAAGTCCTTCTTAACAGGTCAAATCCTCTTGGGATTTCCTCTCATGGAAGTGAAACTGACTTTCAACTTTATGCATATCATATAACAGGCATAGTCTGTCTTCCCTTGGCATGTTCTTAAATCGACCACCTTCTATGCGGAGATAATGGTTTAAAACTCTGAGTTTACAAAGTGCTCTTCTAAATATATATTAACAACACATAAATATATCTCGACAACAACGTTATTTTTATACAGTCGATAAGTATACAGCCTGGAGACAGTATCAAGATTCATTTTACATCGCTAGGAACCAATATCAGGAGATATTTGTTTGAAAACAGAAAGAAAAGTGTCCTCATTACCCAAACAATACTAAACAGAAACGAAATAAAAGGTCTTTAACGTTTTTAGCCCAGCAACAGTAACCCTTTTGTGCTAAATCAAATGGATAATTAAAACATTGTTGAATATTATGTAGCATTGCAACTACGTAACAATTTAAGCCAGTATTTAATAATACGAGGCAATCTCACCAATTGTAATGGTAATCAACCAAGTTCTCCCCAAATAGCTGAGTTACATGTTCTAGTACTAACTTTAAGGACGTAATTACAAAATTAGTCATTAACTTTTTCAATATAAAAGCCCATATGAAACCCCACACTTCACATCAATACATGAGAATTGGTATTACTTTACAGTCAAATATTCTTAAAGTTATATTAACATCAAGATAGTCGTATATATGCAACTTTTATTTAATATTATACACTGCTTTTTTACCCTCTATGGCCAAGTTTTCTTGGGCACTTGTCCAGATAACTGAGCAGGCAATATTAAACAAAGGTAATTAAAATAAGAAACTACACAACGTGAAAAAGCCTGAATCCATCAAGCATTGTGGTGGATTCCTCCGTGGAATCAATCAGAATTCAAGGGAATCCAGAGATATCCATTGTGCGTACTCAGGGAATCCTAAGGTATCCAATTATGGATTCTTCTATATACGGAACACTTTTAGAATCCACAGCAAAATCCATTACAGCATTTTAATGGATTCCATAAGACAGTCTCCTGAATAATCCTGTGCAGGATTTCAAAGGATTCTGTGTGAAATTAGTGATCATTGGAATCCACCCTCTTGCCTTAAATTTCCCCATGGTACCTTGCCTGAAATCGCATAAAATATCACTGCTCTGCTGTCATTCCTTTTAATTTTTTGAATTTCTCATAAATCGGTATTTACTTGAAACAGTAACCTGTACCTTTTGTACATTTTGTACTGTTTCATCATGTTATTTTCATAATTGTATACCAAAATAACCTTGTATTCTGCTTCTAAACATGGCCTCTGTATCCTTTATGTTATTTTTGACAGATCCATTTCAAAAGGCCTTACTTCAGTGCAATAATCAACAATTACACTGGTAATGATGCATGGGTATGCTTAGAAAATAGATATGGGGCAGTTAGGTCTATTATGGGGAAACAAACAGGACCAAGTTGATATATAATGTACAGCGCGGATATTTAATATCTTTTCTGCATTCTTCCACGTTGTGTTTACAGAATTATGTGCAGGCATATTGCCATAGGTTGGTATGCACAATATCTATCATTATTGATTAAAATGTATTACCGGTATTCTCATTATATATTAGTATTTTTCCATTTTACTCATACTCACATGTTTCACTACACACATCAAAAATTTAAGTTCATACAACTGTTATGCAATTAAAAAAATAATGTCTTTTTTATTCACTGAACAATACTGTTCCAATGAAATATTTACAATAATTGACACATGTGTTAAACAAAAGCTGTGGTTTCTGAAAAAAAAAATCACAAACAATAATATAACCAGACTTTTTGAAACCAATATTTCAAGTCATTCATTGAACGTCTGTACAATTGTAGCAGCGATTTAAAAAAAAGACTTGGCAAAAGACAATGGTAAAACTTTTCCCAAAAATACAATTATGCAAACTTCACCACAATTTGAAACAGTCTTACTGACCTGTACCCTAAAAACCTCCACGCCAACTTTCAAATCTATTGGAGTTGTGATCTCAGAGAAGATTTCTTGACCAAAAATAGAAAAAATTGCCCAAAAATACAATTATACAAATAATCACTGTTTATGACTCGGTCGGTGTAATAACATGAGTACAGCCAGTATCTAGTCAATAAAATTCAAACGTTGAGTGGTCTTTGCTCAAAACTAAAAATGCATCATTGAGCTTTTAGCAGAATCAAGAAAATGCAAAAACATATGCTTATACATTAAATATTGTCCTGTAATGAGTTGTCAGCGCTGTTGATATTGTCATTTATCTGTATAACGGCTCATAGCCAACCATCCTCATCCTCAGGCTCTGGTCTGATTGAGGCCACGACCTCAATGCAAGGTAGCCTCAATATGCATTTCCTTTGATGCAAGTTTTTTCCATACTTTACGCAGTTTCACTTCTTTCTCTATCCCATGGCAAGTGTCTCCGAATAAAGGCACCACCCTTGCAACTTCTGTCATGCTCGCTGTCCTCAGAAGAAACACACACAACTATCAAATGTCTTCAGCTTCATGCTAGTCCTTGGATAGCCCCATTTACGTCCTTCAATTTCTGTAAATAACAATACACAGAATAAATCATCAGAATTGTACATTATCCATTTAGTTTCTTTTTGTTTAAATCTGTGCATTTATAGACCGTTGATAATTCATTTGAAAGTCTAGACTAGAATGGTTTAAAGTTGACATGTATGCAAGACATTTGATTTCTGAATCTCACTGAAATGTTGATTCACTATACATTGGAGTCTATGAGAAAACTATGAATAATTTATTTACAATGCTTAACAAACACATTCTGTGCTTTCTGAGGTGTTTGACAATTGATACAAATGTACTTCAAATGATTCAAATAGGGTGTTAGAAGGTTCAGATGTGGACAACAGTAATGATATTGGAATTTCAACTAAACTTATTTCACTTTTCATGGTACTAGTGGTCAACAGGTCACTGTTAAATATTTTCTCTCACAAAACTTGCTATATCTCTAAAATGTAAGTAATAGAAATTGTTCATTGCCCTCAGTGAGCTCGATTTACAATAAGACAAATCTCAGAGTTGACAAGGCAAGATGTTTATGTGACAGATAATTATACTGGAGTTTTCAACAACCAAAGTGTATATTAAAGCACTGTTCCAACATATTACTTTTGTGAATACTTGTGGCATCACCTTGTTGGTGAAATTCTCTCATTATTTCCATTTTAAGTTGATTTTTGATGCCAAAACTGCTGCAATGCTGTGGACGTGTTCAAAGCATCCAAAGACCAATACGTGAAAGCTTTCAAACAGCTGCCAATCATGAGGGGATGCACGATTAAACATTTGTTGTGTCAATCAGATCGATACGATGTTAACAATGAATAAACATTCGTACAACTGAGCCTTTTGTACCGTCCAGAAATTTCAGAGCTACAACTGTTTTACCCTGACATATAATACAGCGACCTTGCACACTAATGATCATTCCACTGCTTCTGTTTGGTTTTGTTTGTCTTTTTAATTCGCTCCCTGGCCCCAGTAGATTGTTTTCAATATGATACACAGTTTGAATTTTTTCCAAGGTAAATTTAGTATATTCTCTTGGCCAGTTTGATAGAGTAGACGTCGACCCGGCACTGTTGACTGAGATCGGGCTTGGGGTCATTTAGTCCTGAAACCTGAAGAGTTCTGTATGATCATCGTTCAGCATTTTGGTGATTTTTGTTTGGTCAAAGTAATCAGTAACAATGTACGCAAGATTCTTTATGTTGTTTTTGTCACCATCATACACGTATACGAACGGTTTTCGATTAAAAACGGTAAAAATATCCAGTGCTCGTAAATGCATGCACAGATTATTCAGTGACTGTTTACGCAGCAGTCGTCGAATCGACAAGGATTTGCCACCACGTAACAACTGTAAACACCGCGTCAACAGTACATAAAAAATTCGTGCTGAATCGAGTAAGCTAACAATTGGCTTGCAGTAGGAAAGGTCAGTCCACCATCCGTAAAAGTTGTTGATCTGAAAAATCTTCACTGTGCATCAACTACATGAATGGCTGTTATAGTTGTACACGTAGTTACGTGGGCTTTCCATCGTCCTTTTTTACGAGCTATGTTCAAAGTGCGTCAAGGTACGAATATTGTCCTGTTGAAGTACCGGGTACATTGATTTTGTTCAAAACCACTGCCTGTTTGTTCCTTGTGTTTTTTGTGTCCCTACCGTTGACTGGCTCTATGTGCGTACAAACATAGCAGTCGAGATTAAGATTTCCTGGATAAATAGATACACTCATAGTTTATTCCGCCTCTGATGCAAAGATACACACTGTTTTACATGTGTCACTTCTAGGCCCTGGGATCAAATTCCATACCTTAAAGAGTTAATCTGTTGGTGCTTGATCTAGAAGTCATCGCTGATGACATAGTCCCCACTGGATTATAGTTTAAGTTTAAGTTTATAGGAAAATAGTTTCATACTATTTTAATAAAAGATAAAATTATGGTTTTTGAGCATGTCATGAAATCTGGAACATGTTATCAGAACAGAAGCTTGTTTCATCTTTCATTACACAATTTGCAACAAACTCTCCAACGACAGTTTGTCTTGTGATATTGTTTAGATGTTTTGTTTCCCGTACATAGTTCATAAAGTACACTTCATGGATTCCTTCAATTATATTTTGGCAAGTGTTGGGAATCAGTGTTAAAAAAAAACATTTCTTAGGTTTGACTATGCAATTATTGTATGTCATGTACATTTGTGTTTGGAACTCATGTAAGAGCCCCTTAAGTTGTTTCAACACTCTGCTTCTCTATAAAAATTGCAGGGTTTACACATTTCATTGTGATTTCAAAATTTGACATGGGCTAAGCTGCATCACTATCAATTACATCTGTATCTTCAAAAGAAGATTATAAAGGCAGATTTTGTTGCTTACGGCTGTTTGGTGCTCTGCAAATATAAGCAAACATCAAAGGTCAACTAAGTAAAATTGTCTTACTTTGTATTGTAATGGTTCTGTTTAACCATGTTCATGTACCATAATTCACAAACACTGGTGCTTTGGTTAGCATGTCCTTCAAAGTTCACAACTTTAAACAAAAAACGTATCAGTGCAGACTTTGTACATACATGTATGAAGTACATACCTCTCAAATTCTTCTCAATTGTTGGCATGCCTTTTTGTGTGACTCTGTCATTCCTTGGGGCAATACACTTTTCCTATTTGTTCAACGCCTAATAAATATCTCCACGGGACCTGCAACTTGCGAGGAAATAAATAAAAAGAGTTAAAAATCCTACTGTGAAAAATTAAACTATCTTAAACACAGATGATGAATCATCATATTTCAGGTGACAATAATGATGATGAATCACAATATTAATCTGATAGTCCATCAACACATATTTGAATCAGAAATATATCAAGCATTTTCATGGCCTGAAAAGGCTCAACATCATTGGATTCACACTGCACTATGCATTCCTGCAGTATCTCAGAGCTGGTAGACTGTCAGACCATTGATGAAAAATTGACTCTTTTTACATCCATGGTCATATCAATATCCAAAATGTGCATGTTGAAAGTAACACCACATTTCATTTTCAGCAGAAACAGAAATAATTAAGAAAATTAAAAATAAAATGATGCAAAATAAAATCACATATCATGTTAAGGTACGATTAAAATTAATCTCATGTTAACTTAAGCCCCCACTAGCTGTATCTTCTAGCATTGTTTTTATGATTTTAACGTCAAGCCAAAATAAGTTTGTGAGAATGTTCTAATATTGGTGATGTATACACTTATTATTAACTACACACTTGGACTGTACATGCAATTTTGGACAATATAACGATTACACTGTGATTAAATATTTGCCAAAACATTAAATCCCATCATAGTGCATACAAGCAAAAACCCTGGATACTCTGCATATCTGCACTGAAATCTTCACACAAACTGCACAAAGCAGTCCAATGTAATACACAGAGCATTGTGCAATTCATGCGATAAAATGTTGAATGGCCCTTACTTCACCATTTGATGCGCCACTCAGGGCGCAACATTCTCTGAATTGTTTGGTCACACAGAGTTCATGCTAATGCATGTAGTTCATGCATTCCAGCAGAGAAGTTGGGCTCACCTCAGTCATAGTGTGAAATGTTAAACAATTTCAATACCCAACACTGTAGCTAACAGAGGTGGAGGTCTGAAGTTAAGTGGAAAGAGATGATTATGTTAACTAAGATTTCTGCTAAAATATCAAGCGACCAGGATAACATTTGACCCAGCCAATATGGCTATAGGTATGATTTTTGCTGGACGTCCATCATGGGAGGAAAGTGTACAGCAAAAATATCAAGTAACCAGGATGACCTCTGACCTGAATTTAACTTATTTGCCAGTATTAGTGCAATAGCCTTCATATTTGGAGGGATGAGGCGTCACATTATGAATTACTAAAGATCTGTCAAATAAAATATCATTGATGTTGACTATAGCACGTACAGGGACAGCATGACGATTGGGGAGAGTCAATTTTCTCAGCATCGTTTTGAAAAATTCGCCCTCCCTCCCTATAATTTTTTTTTCAGTCCCTTAACGGCCAGCACAGGTTGAATTCGTGAACACACATATCACAGGTCACCACTTTATGCACAAAAAAGGCCTCATTAAATGTGATTTAACAGTGAAGATGAATCGATAAAGAGAATTAGAGTGAAAATGCACCTATTTCTACTAGCTTAAAATGCTAATCATGCAACCTGAACTATGGCTCGCGGCATGTGAATTAGGCTTATCAGTGGTCATACAGGTAACTCTCTTGTGCTGCAGTGTATGGGTAATTGTCTATGTTTGCAAAGCGGGGGCACTCTCGGAGAAATCCTACCGGTGCGCTAAGCTTTGATTATGATCGTTTGCACAGTAAAGATCACAGTCCTTAGCAATTTGTAGAGTTGTGCAAGTCCAACATATCAATAATTTATCACATAAGTTACATAAACAATAGAATAAAATCAAACGGTAAGTTTGCTATTGCCATTGTTGGGCCTGTTGTGTACGTACAGTTGACAACTTTGCAGGAGGCTTGGTTGATCTCTGTATTCTCCTTCATTTTTTGACTTGGCCATTAGTTTTTACATCCTAATATGATTTCTGTATGATGATGATGGCTGCCCTAAAATGACCCCATTGGGACAGGAGTGCAGGCCCACAATGCGCCCCTCTGTTTTGACATCTTAGATTGAATACTGACAGAGGTGAATGTTTCAACTGTGACATTGTATGTTCTCTTTCCTTGGTAATATTACCAATTTTTGAAAATGGGCGAAAATCAAAATGACTGTTAAAATTTGAGTTTACTTGTCAACCGTTTCTCAAAGGAATGTTTCTTGATGCAGTAAAAGCCAATACATCCCTTCAGAGGGTAGAATTCAGAGAAAACCAGCACAAAATGGGGAGAAATATGTATTTTGAGGTAAACAAATTTAAAGAATTACAGCTAGTGGGTCTTTAACCCTTTGAACCCGGCTAAGACATAAATGTCTGATGACGTCATAGAGTACAGGGGGTCAGGGTGCAAAGGTTTAAACATGCTACGTCATGTAACTTTGCATTATTTATAACCTTCTAAATTAATACTATTATTGTGACAAAGGAAATAAATTGACAACATAAATCATTAAATGTAATGTCTCCTATGACTATAGAAAAAAAGGTCAAAAAATATAATGGGCTCTATTCTGTCCTTGAGCCATTGTACATACATAAATTTGAGCTTGAATAAATGGACTTGTGGGATTGAATTAAAAAATCTACCAACATTCAACTGATTACAGTTTCAAAAGAAAATAAAGGATAGCAAAACTTCATTATCTTATTATTAACCTTCATGCACAGCCATTTTGAGTAGAGGTTCAACAAACAATAGAGCGTATAAATTATGTGTTCCTTGGATTATTTTTCATGGAGACTGAACAGAAATTACAGGGGGTAAGGCCTTTTTTGGGGTCCATTTTTTTAAAAAGCATTTTGAATTGTCATGCATGCCTTTGGGGCAGGGTTATCATTTTTGCGCAACTATTGAAACTATTTGAAAACAAGATGTGGCCAATACAGTGCTTCACCAAAAAAAATATCAAATTTAATACATTGGAATCTGTTGGGCAAAATATTGACAGTTTTCCCCTATGCAACATGCAATATATGTACATTTATCCATGTTTGATAATTTATGTAATTTTAGTGGTTGGAATTTGGTGGTAAAATACATCTGTGTACAAAAAATTTGATTTTTGGATTCCATCAAAAATGTTGATTCAATATACATTGTAGTCTATGAGGAAACCATGATTTTTTTTTCAATAAATCAATAGCTATATCTGTGTGTTTATAGATGCTTAATTATTGATGATGCACTTGATTAGATTGAGCTGGTTACTAGTGAATGTGTGTCCAACAAATTTGCTTTTAGAATTTCACCGGGATGTTGATTCACTAAACATGTACATTCTGGTCTCTGAAGAAAATCTGAATAGATATTTTTAAATACAACACAAGCTAAATCTGTGCTTATATAAATGTTTGGCAATTGATATAAATGTACACAATGAGAATATTGGTTGAAAGAACAGATGTGAACAACAAATGTGATATTGGACTTTCACCCTAGTGATTATTTGTAAAGGTTAAAAGTATTATTTAACAGTTCAAAGTTAAATGAGAACTTATATGTCAATTATTAAGATATCATTTATACAGACTGTGACTCACAGGGCACATGAAAATTTTGGAGGGACAACCTTTTTCTTGCTAACACTTTTTGAAGGGTCATTATTTTCCATTTTATAAGGCACTTTTGCTGATCCCTGGGATTGCCTTTGTTTAAGTATGTAAGAGGACTACCTTTTGTTTTCCATTGAAACTGTAATCTGGTTGGTAAATTTTCTGGTGAGACAATCTGGTGCCAACACAGGCCTCTAAAAACACCAATCAATCCCCCCGCCCGTAATCTTTGTCCAGTCCCTGACAGGTATCAACACTAAAAGGTCACATTAGCATAAAGTGACCCTGAAATTCGATGTTCATTATTCGTTTGAAATTATCAAGAATATCGATGATTTAAAACAAACAAACGTTAGATACTTTGCCAGATACAGATTTTGCTGGATACGTTTATACCAGAAGTAGTAGACGTATCTCAGACACTTGGGCTGGTCAAGAATAAGTGAATAGCTATACTTACATACATACCTGGTAAATTGTACACAAGAGCCGTCCAGCTGATGCAGGACTCTTTGGCAATCCCCACTGGCACTAGATTCAAACGTACCGCATAGTCGTCGAGATGGTCCAAGGATTTCAAGGTGAGAGTCTTTAGTGGACATTATTGCTAACTGAACCATATATTCGTTTTCGCCAGCTAAAGCATGGAGGTAGAAAGAAAGAGAGCAGCAGGCTACGGGCTAGCTAGGGGTCAATTTTCATCAACAGGCTGCTAGCTGCAGTCTACCTCTCAGCATGTACACAATGGGATTTCGTTGTACGCATTTTTTACCTTCATGAATATTCCGTATTACACAGACGTGCCCGACCAGTGGCGAGATCTTTTTCAAGATGGTAAAAATATCGCAGCTATTAGGCCTAATTAAAACTTTGGAAAATATTGACACGGGTTGAATTCAGTCTGATATAATAACTACCAACCTGTAAGCTTACTGGCTAAGAAAAGCGAAATTCTAGCACTTTTTTATGAAATCCATCATCATATATCATTGTGTCACAGTCGCAATTTACATGCAGGACTGAGACTCAGAGTTCACTCTGGCGTGACGTTGGATTTGATGGACCACGAAGGTAAATGCAGAAAGTGGAAAAGACATTTTCTTGAGCAATAGTTGCTCCAGTCGCGGTGTCTTTTCCCATACACCCGCTTTTCCGGAAAAGTGTTTTTAATAAAATGTGTATAATGTAAAACTTCGAAGTTCATCGTCTAAAAGTTGATTTGATATGCAGCAGTACGGTCTATTTTTTTACATCAATGGGTACACTGATATTATAAGTTCTCGAAACTAGTACAAATTATTCCCCTAACTCTGAAATAAAACTAGTCGATGGTGTCTTCTGCCCTACGTCCTCGAACACCTGACTGCGACCCTGTTTGTTATGCGCTAGTTCAGAGTTAATCATGATAAATCGATGCATCAAAATTTACGGATTCACGTGACTGAACTATCTAGTGATTTGTTTGCTAATTGACGTTTGGGGCGAGGCGGCGAAAGTCCAAGGCCCAAAGAAGAAGTATGCAGTCCAATCACATATTAGAAGAAATAACCACAGCTTTCCATATAATGTGCGAAATCCGGTCCTGATCAATGCTGCCGTCCTGTTTCCGAGAATAACTTTCGAGCGGTGAAGCTAGCAATGCCACTGAACAGCCTTGACTCGCCTCCGAGTCGGTTTTTGATGTGGTTGAAGCACGGTCCTTTGGTTGAATTAAGCCACTGGCGAAGAGTATATTGGCAATATCCAAAATCATACCGGTGTAAAATGTAATGCAGGTCTCCTGGTTATGTGTCAAATAAGCAATTTTTGTCGCAAGTCATATCGTGTTTTTCAGAAAGTCGAACTCACAAGAGGGCAGATCGTCTGTGCAGCCGACACGAACACAAACTGTCATGATACCGGCTACCAAATACTATCACAAGATAGGCTGTCGTCTACCAACGCCACACATTTGTCATTTGAATGAACGATGTGTGACGAAAAGGGAACTATCCCATGTGTAACTGCTGTGGCGATATCGATGGCAACCCTAACAAATCGTTATGAGACTGCATGAAGAACGAGCGCATTTTGCGAAAGATTATTATCTTAGTCGTTGTTATAAAACGTGCCTGTCTTAGTAGTTCTTTGGAAGTCATAATTGCTAAAGTCGACTAAGGGGACTGGTCAGTTTATTCGGGGGGGGGGCAGTGGATTCATAGCAGTCACCCCGTTTTTGACTATGGTGATAGGGGGTCACCATGTTTTTGAAATGCCCAATAGGGAAGGGGGTTCAGTCTGTTTTAAAATTTTGACACGGGCTCATATTTGCCTACAATGCATCGTGCAAGCGACAAATTTCATCATTCAGTTGCATTCATGGCGCGCCCTTTAGGCGCTTAACTTTAATAATAATAATAAAAACTTTTTTTCAGAGCCCCCTTCAAGCACGAAACTTTAATATATCAGACATATATGTCAGAGATATCTGTATGTTTAAAATGTTGTCGGTGTGCCCTTCGAGCGCATTACTTTAAAATGTCGAACTTATTTTTCAGCATTCCCTTCAGCCGCATGACTTTCATATATCAGACATATATATCGGTGATATCCAGATGTTTATATTTTTCAGCGGGCGCTACGGGCGCTGTACTTTAATATATCAGAAATATATAAAAATATTTTGATGCCTGTAAATTGAACGTCTGTTTTGAAAAGTGTACTAATCATAATGAAACCTCTAGCGCATATGAAAAGCATAATAAGTTCCTGATACTTTTCTGATTTTTCAATGAGAATTCAGCATTAGAAAGCAACATGCACTAATATTTCACAATCAAGCGTCAAACTTCTTGATATCTGATAGGCACATTAGATGCTGTTTTATACTAAACCTAGGAAATTTTAGCCCAGGAATTATTAACGGAACACAGTCCCGGGTGTAGACCGGCCCCCAGTCGCGCTTTCTCTTCAGTTGAGTTACTTGTTGACTAGGCGGCGTTCACTCCACGATATGCGCAATAGCCTACCATTAACACAACGGTTTGCCGATGTTTAGTCCTTCAATTTATTATTTTTTGATACTTATATGCCCACAGACTTGGAGAAGGCTATCCCTGATACTCTTACACTTACATATCCAATAGGCAAACCTGGCGGTCACACCGTTATATGAGATACAACGTTTGCAACTCTAAAATCTGACCAGAAAATACTTGGTACACTAGGAAGCACAAGTAAAAAATTAAAAAAGGACACATCTTACCTACCAGAGCACAATAATTTGACCTTCCAGCATTGATGTATCTTTTCACATTCATGCTTACAGATGGCTAGCTGTACCGATTTACTCATACGGAAACTATGACTATAGTAGGTTCCCTTTGAGCGTATTTCAAATTACTGGTGCCATCAGCTACAGCAAAGTATTTTCAGTATTGTCGATTCTGTGTTCAGCATTTAATTTTACTCATCATTTTAAAACATTTGTTGTTCGATTTTGAAAGGTAGTCGATTCGCCGGATAATTGCTATGCACTCGCCAGGGCACAGGCGATTTGATAGTAACTATGCGAAACCCGCACGATGCAAATGAGAAGTTGTATCATAGGGTTTTCGTCAAGCCACAGACCCTTTGCACACAAACGACGATGGAAGCATTCGTGCACCAGAGTGTTCATAACATTATGCCATACACGTAATGTGGGAGGACATCAGGCAACCTCTCCACATTCCGACATTGACCACGGTAATTAGGGAAGTCCCTGCCCTGACAATGCTTATTGCACACTCAAACAAATAATTCGCTTTGTCTGTGTTGCACACTTCACCCTGACTGTACTGCATATGTATTGTGACCACAGAGTGCATACCGGGGGCCTTGGTTCGACCATTTAATATCGAAAAGGACACTAAATCATCTGGATAAAATGACTGATACATTCACAATTTTCAAATTTGATAATGGTCTTCCCGTCTCAGCAGTCTCCGACTTTTGACATGGTAGTCGGCTGAGGTCGAGTAAGACAGCAAACAAAGGCTGTTTCAATCACGGCTATCACGGTCATCTTTATTTCACGCAAAACTACTCAAGTTACTTTTTTGAGTTTAAACGTTCTTAAAAGTTGTAGAACGCACTAGAAGTGGAGTCTGTGCAGTCATGGATGTTAGGGTACAGGAGGGCCTGATAATCCCTTTCACACCTATTATTTTATCTTTGTCGACGCTGGCCTTTCCAGCTGTGGCATAGTTGCCATGATCAGGACGACCAAGACACTCCATGGACGTATCTGTGGTACGTCCAGGGACACACACACACACACACACACACACACACACACACACACACACACACAAACTTCACTCATAATATTCTATGCATCACAAAAATCTTTCAAATTTATGACATTCCTTTTTTCATCCATAGTGCAGTAGGGCTGACAGCGATCCTGCAAATGTGATTTCGGGTACAACCCCATGACAATGCGTTCAATCAACTTTTAACAAGTTAAGGAAAAGAAAACAAGTTTACAAGAATTTGATGTAAATTGCAGACTTGAACAAAGTCTATTTTCAGTTAAACTTTCTAGCAACAGTGACTGAAGCAAGAAAACCGCTTTT
>LD348620.1:100877-122876 GCA_001465055.1 Ptychodera flava | reverse complement strand
ATTCAACTGGACTTATTTATCGCACTTGCTATAGTCTAGACACACATGCTTGTCTTGAAATCCATTTCTCTTTCACGCACAGACACTTCTCCTTGTCTGTGCTCACACATAGTAGATCGACCTGGTTGAATTTGGCGCTGCCGTGCTTACAAATACATTTCTTCGCCGCTTCGAAAAACATCTCGCCAGCTTTCAACTTTGGGGCATGGGGTACGTCTTTGTAATGTTAAAGGAACTAATGACAGTAGGTTGGATATTATTTCGGTTAAATAAGAATATAATATTATAGATAAAAATCCTTTTTATCAAGCATGTGTCAAATATCTAATCACAGTCGGCCGTCCGGAGACGTTAGACTGTCTATGATTTCATCAACAGGGAACGAAAATATTTCGATTTATTGACTAACATAACGAGAATGAACGTTTAATTTTTCTGAAAAGTAAACTCGTCTTTCCTTGACATCTCCGTTCCGTGAGTAAATACTCGGTTCTCAGTCAGTATGAAGGTCTAGCCGCCTCCGTATTACTCACTCAGGCCATGGAATTAGTAAGCTTAACAGCTCTTACTAATTCCATACTCAGGCCGACACTTGGTTGTTTTGCCAAAGATCTCGTCAGCTTTCCGGTTTATTGCATTGGACACGTCCGTATACGTTCTCAAGGAACCCGCCACAGTAATTTAGGATACTATGTCGGTCAAATTAACACGGCATATTGAAGATGAAAATACTTTTATTGATTGACTCAAAGAGCTAGAACGAGTCAGTGAACCTGTAAATAGACGGACGGGATAGGCACAGGCAAGTCTGTATATAAAAATTGATCCCCCTAGCCTGCTTCTCGTAAATGAAGTTGAACCTGTCCCTTAATTAATCTGGCGAATCACAAATATATGGTGCATTGTGTAATATTGTTTGTCTAACAAGAGTGACAGAAATTGCATTTTTTCATAATTGAACATAAATAATAATAACTTCTAAGCAAATTCTTCCTGTGAATATTTGAGCACTTAGGGGGTCGTAAACAATATAGCGCCACCTTGATGACTATGCTGTACCTGTGTTAAAGTTGTACCTGGTCCCTGGAGTGGTTGTCATGCAGTTACGAGCCATCCAGATCGACAAGCAACACGTTTTATTCAAGTTATTCTCCGTTCAACCCCAGTTTAACCATGACGAAACTACACTACCCATTTTCTAAACTTGGACGGAAGAGAGCAAACTTTTCAGCGACATGTCGACAAGTACCTAAATCGCCGCTATCATAGTTATACAACAGCTGGACAGCCGTTGTGTAATCCAGGTATGTATCGTTGTCCTCTCAACTTGTCCCAGTGTTTTCGATACTTTCTCTTGTATAGCTCTTTATAGAAATATCTTTATCAGGTACATGTATGTAACATTTTTATATGTTTTCATTCATCAATAGTTCTGTTGCAAATGTACACCAATGCCTAGCTGTCCGTTCCAAAGCCCTTTATAAAGGCTTTATGCTAATCTGACCTTTTCATGCCATGCCCTGCATCAGACCCAGGGAAGAGTGTAAATGCCTTGCAGACAAATGTACACGCATAAGCCCTTAAATGACAAAGTAACATGAATGGTTTACGTTCTAACGTTTGTTAAACCTTGACTTGAAAAGGTCAGGGATCGTAAAACTGAAGTCTTGAGAAGACTAGGCGTTTCTGTCTTTTGTTTTCCTCTCAAAGTGCAGTCATTGTATAAATATGTTGCGAGGATTTTGGATTAATATGACCAGACTCTTAATTCTTACATCTCAAATTTATGTTCTATGTATTGTGATTTTATGATGGGAAGAGCCCTATTCAATTTTGGGGGTCGTTTTGGTAGCATTTTTAGAGGCATATATGCATCTCCATTCACTCAGTTGCTATTCAGCGATGGCCACAACTATAATTAATTACATTATTATGCAAATAAGCCACTTTGCTATCAGTAATTCCTTGGGAGCAGACTTTTCACACCTGACCAAACCTTTCCAAACTTCTAAAAATGTGGGTTTCCTTTCAGTGACAAGAAAGTCAAGCTGATGCTTTAGCGCTGAAATTTTCACTCAATTCCCTGGGCCAATGTTAATGCAGTATTTTTTTATCGCAAATAATAACATCTTTTTCAGCATTGTTAAAAAGCTGAAAATGAAGAATCAAGAGATAGAAATATCACACACTTTCCATAGATAATTGCGAACACAAATATACACTGTTATTCAATAACGCAGTGGCCCTTATCTCTTATTTATTCATTTACCTCCTCTGTGATTAGTTACCCTTTTTACTAATCTGTTTTCAATTTATTTTGTCTCGCAAGCCATGAAGACGGGTCATCGTGTGCTTCTGAATGACGACAACATGAGTCTTGACGGGGTTACTCCTGAACTGATGTAAGATGAAAAAGAGGAGGGTGGATTTGTCATCTTGAGGTCTCCTGCTTGAAGAGCACACCCATTGCATGAACTTTCATGTACATTAGATGCTTGTCTAAAAGAAAAAGTGTATTTTAAAATTCTAAGAGGAAGGCAGTCATTCTACTCATTGCATCTGAAAACAGTGAGGAAATACGCAGCAGATCTTATGTTATCAACGCATTATGATTACCCAGATTTCACTACCATAGTTGACTCAAATTTTTCAAACAGCTGATTATCTCTTGGCCCTCTTCCTGTCCCACAGTTAACATCTCTTAAAAGAACTTGTCGTAAACTTTGGTATACATGTAATTTTCTCTCAAACCACTTGTTCATTTGCTTTGAAATTTAGTAGGCAGGTTCCTGTAGCAAAAACAACCGAGTCAGATTTGATCAAATTATGGTGAAGTTTGTATGTAATTGTATTTTGGGGGCAATTGTTGCCCTTTTAATGAAACAAATATCTTCTGAGAAACTGCAAGTAAACTTATTCCTTTCAAATTTTGCACGCAGGTTGCCACCGGTGATCTGAATAAGTTATCTTCTGATATATGTTTATCCCCATTGATGAGTTGTAATGCATGCCAATATCACGAAGGGGCTCTGTTAGCTGCAACATAGCTTGTTTTCTTTCCAAACAAAAAAGAACATGTGCTATACTCGATTAGAGAATTTCCCAAAGGCCAGTGCAGTAATTCCAATATCTGTGCAACATACAACTGTTCTGAAATATTGTTTACAGTTCTAGTGGTTCTTTTTACTCCTCTATGTATTTATTTTTTAAAACTCTGATTGAATTCTAGTTTTGAAATAAAATTTTAATTTTTCTTTGTAAATATTTGCTGTGTAAAATATTTGTTGAGTGTGTGTGTGATAAGTGACACTACTTCTGGCTATTTAGTGATTAGAAGCGAAAATATCATGTCATCATGTTGGTAAAAGGTCTATAGATATATAGACAACTTTTTACTCAGATGAGTCCTTCTTACCCTCACATAATTTAAATATCAAATCACAACAGTGATCCTCAAGTTTATAATCGGATGCAATGTTTTTATTTGTAGCAGTAACTCAGTTACTGTCCTAAGCTGTTGAAATGAAATAATTTGCCTTGTAGATTAGTACACGCCTCTCGGTGGGCTTTCATTGATTTAGTGGCTAAAATTATTCCGTGAAAATTCGGTATTGTTCACTGCCAGCATTCTAATGTTTGACAAGCTCAAACCAAATATGAATAATTACGGATGCCATATATGGTAACATTTGTATATAAATACAGTACTGTATTAACCCGAATTTATGTAAATCCTGAAAAATAAGCAGGAAGCGCTGCCAGCACATTGGCTAGAAATACACGTAAATACAGGCAAATGTAGTCCAGCTTTATTTACAGTGAATATAGGTAAATACAGGAGATGTATTAACCATGTATCAATAGTGCATATACAGGTAAATACAGGCTGTATTTTCCTGTATTCACCATAAATACATGGCTGTATTTACCTGTATCTGTCTGAATTTGCAGCAAATACAGCCAAAATACAGGGTCAATACACTCTGTATTTTAGCCTGTTCACGCAGTGTACGCCACCAGATTTCGATCAATATTCTATTGAAAATAAATTGACACAATGTTCGCTGTCGTCACTAGCAACCGGCCGAAAGCGCTCTCAGGTAGAATATATGCTTCGCGGAATACGAAACAATTAGGCATACATTCGTCCCGCAGTGAGGAGAATATACAGAGCCTTGCTTGACTCCAAATGTATAGTTAATACTATCTTGTGCACACCAGATACTATCACGTGCGCGCGAGATACTATCTGATGTGCACGAGATACAATTTTAATGAAACAGGTGAGAAAACATTTATTAGCGCCAGAACGCTATGCCTTTGAGGTAGTCAAGTCTACTGATGATTCCTCAGACAGACATTTTCGTATCAACTGATTCAAAAGCTCATAAAATACTTAGTTAAATTTGCACATCTTCATACGGTGTAATATTGGTCGAAAGGTACGTTTTTCTGGATAAAATGTGACATCGGTAATTTCTCTCCATGTCAAACATTCGATATGAAGAACATATATTGCCATAAAGGATGGAGGAAATATACTTTCATTTAAAAATCCGACATCGGCAATGTGTCGTTTAATGGGGATTGTTCATACAATGTCAACTGAGTCAGAAAGGATAGTTTCAACATGAAATAAAACATGCATCACATCGATAAATATTTCAGAAACCAGACGTAAATTTGATAGTTTTTGTTTTGAATTAAGTGCACGGATAAAAAAAGTTTAAAACCAAATTTTCTTCTAAAAATGATTATGGAGATGATATTCCAGTACAGTTATTCTTGAGCACTAAGGGTGATTGCTACTCATTGTTGAACAAATTGCAAAAGGAGAACAAGAAAGAGGTTTAACCTTCAAATCTGCAAAGTGTGACCAGGTGAATAAATTGAACTGTCAATGAGATGCAAGCTTGGTGAGATGCAATTATCAACATCCGATTTGCTCTGGCAAAAATAAACTAATACAAACTCTACAGTTTCTTTACTTTGTTTAGCATAAAGGCAGAGCAAACCGTTCAGTGAGATGATAAACAAGAGGTAAGACAAAGTTCAATATTTGCTTCAAAATTTGCGGCCAATACTTAAGAAACATGGAAGAAAACCAATATGGCCAACGAATGACCAATCAGAAATTCGGACACCTTAGATAGGATTTAGAAGGTTCAAATAACGATCACGTGCGCACAAGATACTATCACGTGGGCACGAGAAACTTCCTATCACGTGCGTACTAAATGGCAAAGTTACATGACTGATTTGCGTCAAATTTTCAGAAGATGTAGTACTCAGTGAAACCAATTGTACAAATTTATGTATACTTTTGCATATCCACAAACACATTTCCTTGTAACCGTGATATTTTATTAAAAAATATTTCAAAACAGGCCGGTTGCAACATTTGTCTTCGCTCCAAACATAGAAAAATTAGTTTGAAATGAAACAATGATAGTTGCTCATTATATTTAGAGGCCACAATACTGGATCAAAAGGTTAATTTTGGTAAAATTTCATGTCAAATTCTTATTTATAATGCCGTTTCAACATTGTTGGCAGAGTGTCGATTGTGACACCTCATTTTAAAGCTTACATACTGTCTCCTCCAACTGTGTGACTTTCATTATTGAACATGCCACATCAGCCTTTGGAAACACATTGGCAATTTTGTGTTTACCCCGGCTCATTAACAAAATTGCGGCCATGCTTATCAGTGGACCAGTGTGTGGATTTGAGATCAGTTTTCAAACTTTGTGAAGTTATTACTCAATCTTGGTTAAATGTAATGGACTAAACTTTTCACAGATTCTAGTATATTTACCGCAGAAAGCCATGGGCTATTTATTTTTTTATTATTTTATTTGATCAGCCTCAAAATATGGACTAATAAAAATGGTACATTTGTAATCCAGTGTGTTCTGAGCACATTTGTCACGTCACTGAACAGACTAGATATAGCATTGTAAATATTTATCCACCACTGTAGCTGTGGAACTGTCCGTAGACCGACATAATTATTTCGAAAGGTGCTAGTTCGTATGATTGCTCAACCATTCTACACCAAATTTAAATATGCCCACACTCATCGATAGCCTAGTTATTGAGGCCGTCCCACATGAAAAAATGAAAGATACACAAATCTCTAATACCATTGTCGTTACATTCGTATTCGGAACTCACGTAATTATTCGTACCATTTAACCCCCCACCTCCTATCGTTTCTACTCGAAACATTCAAAAGCTAACAAAGGTCGTAATACCTGCGAGGTCGCTTACGTGACTACTGTTACTATGCTTTTTGTTTTGTGTATACTGTGTACAGTTGTAAATGCCTCTTTGGTAACATTGCAAAGACGGAGAAGTCTAAGTAGCACGTGTATACAAGGTAAGTTCGTAAAGTTACATTGCTATTCGAACACCTATTTCTACACCTGACTTTGACTCCAATCTTCTAATGTAGTGCAAGCTTTCCATTTAGCTTCGCAGTCGTACCTGCAGCATACAGATTGTACAATGTACATAAAAGTGTCCAAGGACTTCGAAATGTAGACATGTCTTGATATCAACAGGTTAGATTTTATTGAAGTTAATTCTCGGCATATTGTAATTTAGAATATCCTCCATAGTTTAAAAGATATGACAAACTTATCTCATACCCCAAAATTTATATTGCAAATAAATTACTGTCATACCTTATTTCAAATTCTACCAAATTTTGAAGAGGACATATAACAAAAGGTAATACTTTGCATGTAATCTGTTTTATATGCTACAGATACATGTCAGAATTTAAATAGAGTGTTCTAAAAAGAGTCAGTCCAACTACAACCATAGAAGCAACACGTACAGTGCGGGAACACACCAGGATCATGGCATAGATAAATTAATAAAGAAGGCAGTTCAACCAGTACTCCTTGTGTTCTAATGATCTTTATTTAAAAATACCGACGTTTCGGCAACACACAAGTTGCCTTCTTCAGGGCAAAAGCTGACAAATAAAAATGAGCACAAACAGAAGTAAAAATCGGGCTGGTAAAAAGTAAACTGAGAGTAAAAACGAAATAAAATGAGAATTACAATACCTATGAAAACTGGAATTACAGTGAGTGAAAAAACCACACCTGACTTTAAATAGACCTTTAACAGAAAAAAATATTGGGACAATATGGCTGCTTTGGTCATGTTTTGAAGGGAACAGTAAAGTCACAGTATTGCAAATTAAATTTTTTTGTTAAATGTGTCTTCTTATATATAAGTCATCTTTTGAGCTTATATTTTAATATAACATAGCCTGTGGGGTATGATTGATGAGGCATTTTAATCCTCAATAATATGACATATTGTAATATACATATCTTCCAACTGACCCCATACTCCAAACTTTATATTACAAATTACTGTTACAGCTTGTCATAAATTCTACCAATTTGTTACCTAGATATTTTACAAAAGGCAATGCTTTGTATACACTCTGCTTTATTTGGTACAAGGACATGTCAAAGAAAAATATTGGGATGCAATGGCTGTTACAGTCAGGTTTTGAACATCTCAAAAATATGAAATAGACTTTTATAAAAAATAATATTGGGATGCGATGGCTGTTACAGTCAGGTTTTGAAGGGTTCTGTAAAATCACGATTGTCAGACACAAGAGCATTTTTGTTAAACCTATCTTCTTGTTCGTCATCCTCTGAGCCTAACTTATACATGACTTGGTTACTTAGTGACGAGTTATTCCACTTTAAGATGACATATTATAATATGCATTATCCTTTATAGTTTTCATGAAATAGGACCAAGATTTACCCAATATCCCTAATCATTATATCGCAAATTACGGCCTATCGTACATTCTACATTTTTGGCTACACATAATACTGAAGGCAATGCTTGTATGACATCTGGGTTTTTTTTTGTAACAGAAGTATGTCATAATTATGGTATGAATTTTTAACGGGAAGATGATATGATTTGGTAGCCATTGGCATCATATTTTGAGGGGTAAACTGGTGTGGCAAAATCACAGTTTTATCATAGACTTCCATGTATAGTGGTTCAACATTTTCATTGAAATTCCAAAATAAAATTTCTTGTACACAAATGCACTTTTAACACCCCATGCTAATCAATTACACTTATATCAGTTATTAAACGTCTACAGATGAAAAGATATTGCCACTTCAAGCAAATAACATTTAAATGAATTACCACACACACATAATTGTAGAGGTATAGCTTATTTATATGGGACAAATGCTAATAGTCTGCCAAACAGACTCCAATGTATGATGATTAATATTTAGGGATGAAGCACTATATCGGCCACGTCTGCCTTTCTTGGTGGGGGGGAGGGACTTCAAAATAATAGCAAGTCTAAAGGAGGAACTTAAACATATTGCGAGTTTGTTGGGAATACTCGAAAAAATCTAAGAACTTTTCTTGGAATCTCCCGCCTCTCCCCTCCAAAGATGTTTGTGAATGGAGCCTAATGAGTGCGTTTGAACCAAATTTGTAAGCCTGTTATCGAATAGATTTTACTCGATGGTTTACAGTCAGTCACATCGTCGTTTACAAGTTCGTCATCGGAGGACGTGTTTATGAAACTGCCAGTGTGTTATGTTTTGATTGCCGTGAAGCAGTGTTTCTGCCCTAAGAGCACACAAAGTAGGTATGGTTGCTACGCGACAAGCAGCACGACGCCATCGATTTGTCGTCTTGTCAAAACCGAAGTCACCTGTGAAGCTCATTGTAACATGAAAATAACATAGTTTATCGAGGCGACTATGAATCAAACGCCGTGTCGCATTACTAGTCTGTCTTTCTATTTATCCCAAAGTCATTATAAAAGTGTATATATTCCCCATTCTAAATGTTTCGAACAGTTTCTATGAACCAGGTACTTCCCAAGTCGGATCTTCGAAACTTGATCCGCCAATCATTGTTGACTTGAGGTAGTGCATTCTGCACAAAATACTGGTTGGTTATTGTATTAACGTTGACAACAGCGCCCCCGGGCGTGACGAACCAATGTCAAGTATGCTGTCGTGGAACTAGCAAGCGGACTTTACCATTATTACTTGGGGGTGGCCGACGGGTGTGAGTCGACAAATAAGCCCGCTAATGGGACTCTATGCTGTAATAGAACGTGTGTAGAGAGGTTCTAAGACGAATAAATAGTACATTCCAGGTTCTCAACTTTGTGAGCAAAGTTCAATTACGTACAAGTTCAATAAAGCCTACATAGAAGGAATTATTTAAAGCCATTATACATTTTCTTGCGTTCATTCACATTGTACAGACGTGCTTACTTAAGTTAAATATGTACTAGTTCAGCTTTCCCTGAAACCTAAGTTCAGCTACAGTAACACGATGCTGCGCATGCTGTGTATAATGTTAGAAATGAGGTGCCAAGACGAATATATATTCCTTGCAAAAAGGAGTTCTGCTCAACTTAAACGTTCGTTATGGAATGTGTCACTTGTTACTGGTCTCTTGACCTTCAGCGATAGTGGTATTCCTAGCGCTCTCCATGTTCAATTACAATTAAGTTAAGGAATCAATTTAGTTTTGACATGTAATTTAGTCCTGAACTTTCATTACAATTTATTCCGCCTCTGTTAGTTCCGCGGCAGCATACATGACAAGGTAAGTTGGAGTTGCATAATAATGGCTTATAAATCCCTTGATATGCCATACTTGAAACTAATATTTTCACCCACCAATCCATATCTTGAAGATCTACACACTGTATATCACATCGTTTGGTAAATATTAAATTTACACACACATTATTAGAACCATGTCAGTAATGAGCATTTTATGTTGTGAAACTGAAAGTGAAATTTGTCATCAAAGTACTGTCTTTTAACGATGATTAAAATTTTTAATATTTTCATGAGTACAACATTTGACGTTGCGCATTCAAATATTTGCTGAGAAATAAAAATCTGACCACTTCGGAGTCGGTTAAACAAATAAGTGAAAAAAAAAGAATTTTAGTCCCGAAAGAAAAATAATGGTAAAGGTGAATTGCGATCATAACAATCTTCTGCTGTTTTGTTGATGAAATAATTAACCTTTAGATCACTAATTAAAGTTTCAGTTATACGGAGAAGAATGATCACTAATTAAAGTTTCAGTTATACGGAGAAGAATGTGAAGATACCAGTAGCGAGTGTTGTGACCATTTGCTCAAATTTAACAAACATTGAAAGCTGTAGTTTAAATTTTTCTTCCCTCTGCTGATGTGCAATTTGCCTTCCAGGACGTTAAGATCGCACTAACATTCACTTGGTAGTCAAAGGGTCCATGTGACAAATGCTCGAAATTGATTTTAGACGACATGGATTTTGTGATATTTTGCGTCACAATACGGCAGCTTCCAATTTTCTACACAGGGACTTGGTTGCATGTTATCGGTATATAGGTATAATGTAGACTAGTGTTGCACGTTTGAATTTATCAATGTCAAAGGTGGTACCTGTGACCGACGAAAGAAGCTAATTTCTTTCTATGTAAAAATGTTGTGTAAAATTCCTGACCGAAAAACAATAAGACAAAATATTGGATGGCCTGGTGAAGTTCTTAACTGCTAGCCAAATACTGAACACCAGTGTCACAATGACTTCCAGTGACCTTGTTAATAGGTTACATACGTCGCTACAAGTAGACTACGATATTGTAATCGACATGTTTTTAACTATTGACAAGTCACATTTTAACGATTAAATGAATAGGATGTTCGCTTTTCGATAGATGGAATATGTGTGCGCTTTTGGTTGTGGAAAGTGCAAAAGCAAAGGTGGAACCGATGAAAATCACAACCGGAATTTGTGTGAGCCGGCGTTATGTGCCGGTCAGTGTGAAAACGATGGTCTAGTTTTTGTGATTCTTTACCATTAAACAACTAAAAGTACGACAGAACATAACAGTTAGTGCTAAAGAGGTACTCACGCTGCCATGGCCCTCAGGATAGCCTCCCAAGCGACTCATTGAGTTGGCATTTGCGACGAGCTACGATCATTCTACAAAACGCCATTTTCAAAATTCCGTAAAGTACCCGGATGTAATAACTCAATCCAAAAGCTGCATACAAAAGTATCTGCTATTGGCTGATATGACCAACACTCAAGCCAACCAGCGTTATCTTCCCAGACATTGGTGGTTCAGGCGGCCAGAATACCGTTGGTGATGAAAAAAATGTAGTTTTTTTATATGAATAAGGGAAAAACATCCACAAATATGTCGAAGAACATTGATAAACCTCTGAATCATGATGTAACTCTTATTCTTAAGTGTGGCCACGCAGCTTCTTCGATGTTTAACATTTTAAAAGTCAGTTCTTTAGGTTAAAGAAAGAGACTGAAAATAACAGCTGGTTTCAAGACAAATCGTTCCTTTTGGGTATTTTGAAATCAGTCATACAGCGCATGATATGTAGAATTCTTGTCTGGCGGAATGCTGAAGATTTAAGGAATATACACGCAATATACCTGCTGTCACATTACTATTGGGCAGTTTTAATTAGGCCCTGACAATCACAAGTGACTGGCAATGATCTGATATACACCATAATATTATGAGGTTCTTCAACTCCGATTTCTGTACATGATACACATATATAATATTTATTTATTACTGTGACGTGTAATCTCAGACTAGCTTGTGCACCATAAATTCATGTATTTGCATATACACTTACAGTACTCAAAGAACGTTTTATTACAACCAATACACAATAAGTGAGGCTACCCACAATTCTCCATGATCTGTACACACGGAGATCACTCACTGAGCTGAAGCAAATTTCTTCTGTACACAGAACAACTCGGTCCATATTTCAAAATTCTGGCAACATAGTTCTGATAATCATAATTTTCTGATTCCTCTCTGTGAATAATGAGAAGATCAACCCCTTTTCCGCGGAGGAGATAGCAATTTTGTAATTTTGTCGACATAGATTTTTGACAGCCATACACAATATTTTCAAGGAAACTAAGGGAATAAGTAGCATCTATGTTGGCAAAAGAAAGGGTATTGATTTTTTTCAATGTTTGTAACAAAGGAAATTTGCATGTCTAACAGGTGGTATGATGAGACCATCTTAGTTGCTGATAACTTTATCTTGACAAGTGTGCAATTTTAGCACCTCAAAACATTGACTTCTCATTCAATTTACTCTTGAATTTTAAACATAATCAATAATTTTGGAGCATAGTTTTAACAAATAATCCTGAACTTAAATTGTAAGTTAAAAATTGTTAAGAAACTGATAAAATTGAAAAAGCCTTTAGCAAAAAATGTCTGAGTGAACAAATTAAGGGGAATTGTGGGTAGCCTCACTTACTGTGCAATAGTGACATCATGACGGTAATATTGATGATACCCTCGCCTTCGGCTCGGGTATCATCAATTATCCGCTTGCGTGTTATATATATATATATATATATATATATATATATATATATATATATATATATCACGTTGCATATTGTAATTAATGGCTTTCATAAGAGGCAATTTACATATTTACATTTTCTTTTACAATTTACATATTTTTTATGATGGATTGAACTTGTTCATCAATTTAAAATTATCAATGTTGAAATATAACCCTAATCAAAATTTCACATATTACTTTGCAAATAACAAAGCCAACACTGTATAACAACGTATGCTTACGCATACAGTTAGACTGACATGAGGAAAATCACATTCAGATACCAAATATGAGAGAATCAAACAGAAACAAATGACAAACAGAAGATATAATATTTATATATAATCCCCCTTATCATATACCCATGGCCGTATCCGTGTCTCCTCTGACGCGTCTTGACGTGGAACGTAAAACATCAGTCTGATACGGCACGTTATACGTCATCAATTGTTGTTTATTTCCGATTTTGATGTTATGTTCATCTTGCATTTAACGATCCATCTTTTTCACTTCAATCAAAATTTACCAATATAAAACGAAACATATTACTAGTACATATGAATTTAACGTTCCTTTATTTCAGATCTAAAGAGAGTTACAGGACAGGTTGTTGTAGAAAATTAAAAGTTGATGTTTACAATCTGTTGTATTTTGCGCTACTTCATCGTCCCTGTTCACGTCAGCCATGTTTCAGCAAGAGTTATTAAAGTGAATTCAAACTTACAATATTGTCCGTGTAATAATTATCCACCAGAACACCGGAACGGTGACCAGAATGAGTAAATTTGCTCCATTCCTTTTCTGAACTGCAGTAAATTGCGCTGAAATAATCCTATTTAGACTGTATACACTCGACACGATGCGATCGACGACTTGATCAGCTGTTGTAAACAAACATGTATCAATGCGCTCAGACCAGCGGCAGAAAATAAAAACATAGTCCCTTCGAAAGACTGACAAAAACTAATAAAATTTCTTTATTCTTAATTACCTTTTACATAAATATACGGTCATGGGCATATGATAAATCGGTTATCCCACGATATCAGCGCTTGGTTGGGACGTATTGCCACTCGTGAGGGTGCGCGCCGCATCACACTCGTCTTCGACTCGTGTGATGCGGCTCGCACCCTCACTCGTGGCAATACGTCCCAACCAAGCGCTGATATCGTGGGATAACCTCATAGTATTCCGAACGAGTGTGGCTGCGTCGCGGACGAGTGATTCCCCTTGTAGCGGCCTTATCCCTCCGAGCCGTGGGCTCGTGGGATGTATAGACCAACGAGTTCGCGACGCAGACATACATTTATCACATGCATAGACCCACGAGTCTGCGACACAGACACACGAGTGAGGAATACGGGGGGATTATATATTTATTAAACGCATAGAGCCAGTTTCCCGTTAAGAAACCTTTCTTATGGAAACGACAATTTTCCGCATTGTGTAAATATCTCCGCGCTGTTTAAAAAAAATATCCGCGCTGTGTAAAAAAATAGCGCGGAGATAAATTTCACACAGCGCGGATGATTGTTGTTTTCGTTCATGGTACCTATGGATAATTAGCGTCTCTCGTAGGGCTTTTTCGGTGCGAATCAAGTGGAAATAGGAAAGACTATGGATTTTAATGCAAGGTATTTATTTGATACTTACTATAACATCAATTTGAGTGAACATTTATTGATAAAATTATTGGACATGCAAGCGGGACGCCGCGACACTTAGCAGCGGCTGCCGAGAAAGGTTTTTTTTTGGTCAATATTCGAACATCATTCAAAGAATTCTGCTTTGCAAAATTTGTATGTTATTTTCAAACTTACCAATTATTATGTTTTACGAAATTATCAATTGTATTTTTAAAATTTTCCGAATAAAATAACCTTGTTTAACTATTATGAAGAGCATTGTTAGGCTCTAACTCAATCGGTAAGACTACAAGCAACGAGTCTTTCTTTGCTCAGACGCGAGACGATGGAAGTTCAACACGAACATATAATACAGGAAACGTACGTGTGCACAATATGCATGGACAAAACACTAGCTTGCACCTTAAAATGCACTGATAACCTTGCGAACTCATCGCTCTTGACAAAAAAATAAAATTGCCTTTCTTCTGATGAGTTTCAATCCGGAGTTTCGTCAATGATGACAGGAATAATGAACGCTCTTCGCTTACTCGGCTCGACCCAGAGGCTAAAAGTTGCTTCAGAAAACATTCTTACTGCTGTAGGGATGATTGGTATGTGTCGTTGGTTATCGGCTATCGACGAGGGCTCTTTTGACGAGGTAGACAACACAAAATGTCGGTAACACTAGCGTATTAAAATGTCAGCGGTGTATAAATGAAACGCTTCAATCGCAAAATCACGAAGAAACACAAATTCATAAATATTCTAGTATCGATGATATTTTAAATTCGATATTTCCTTATGCTTCATTACCATCCAACTTTTGCATTTCAGGGATTGGAATATATAAGTTCTGAACAGCTGACTTTTAATTTACGTTCTAAAAGTAGTCATGGTCCCATATTCACCATATGTGCAATATGGATTCATTGTAATCATATACCTATAGTGTGACGTCAGACTATAGGGATAACCGGTCCATGTATGTCATAATTATATATAATCCCATGGTATTTTTCTCTGTGTTTGACGTCATCGTATACTAGTGCTTTTCGCGGAGCCGAAAAAACTTCGGGACGAAGGCGAGAAGTTGTGCGGCTTCGCGAAAAACACGAGTATACGATGACGTCAAACAAAGAAAAATTCAATGGGATTATATATTTATCACACAAACAGTCTTCTTGTTTTTCTTTGATGTGGGTGAATCAAAATTATTGTAACAAAGTGCATGATTTTTATCGCGATTTTGTGTTTTATTTACGCGGATTAGTTTCATTTAATGAGTCAAGCTGCCCGTCACCCAGGTGATTTGCAAATGTTTACAGGTATACTTTCAATCATTAATCCGATTAAGCCTATATTTTTATACACCGAATGGTATCTCCACGAATCAGACATACGGATTCGGTCACGTGCGCGTGTCAATCATTGTCTCGCGCTGGACCGATGCCAAGGCAAGTCTGCCATCGGCGGACATAATTTTGAAGGCACTAGCGACGAATAACCATAGTATTTTGAGTTATTTAGAATTTTTACAATTAAATTTATGAAGTTAATGCAATGACACGATCGAAACAGTAGTTATTATTCTTAGAGATGCCGTGGCTTGTCAAATATCACAAGTTTACTACCTTGGCGAGCCCGAAAGATTCAGATCAATGACAAACAGAATGCAGCTTATACGCTTGTAGTGGGCACTGCCGTCACCGGTATACCGGTGGCCACCTCGGTCGTCAATGTTTTCGTCTTACGGACTTTCATGTTTGCTGTGACACATATATCGCCCGTAGGTACATCCCAAATTTGTTACTTGACGCAAACTCTGTTCCCTTGTGAATGTTGTCCGAGTCAACTTTCGAAATACATCGGATTCTACAGCCCTGCATTGCAGAGTTAAAGGGCCTATGACATGACCAACCAATCTTCATTGCATTAGCAGCCTTAACTATAAATAATGCGTGAAATAAATTCATTATTGCTGAAAACCGTATCGTCAACCATAAAATCAGCACTTTTTAACTCAATCACAGCGATCCCGCAAAAGACCGGAACTGCTCTTTGGGCGTGCTTGTCAATACGGAAATGACGCAACCGAAGGAACGCAGTACCGCGAAGCCTAACCGACATACATAGACGTCAATAGAATTGGAAGACTATCTTGTATAAAAGTATTACCCATGCCAAACCGCTATATTGCTCAAAGATCCCAGTGATGGTGTTTCGTTACTTAGGTTTCCAAAGACCCGGGATCATTTAAGATTTGAGTGAAAAGTGCAGCGCCTGGGGCAGAACAATATCCACCACGTACCGTACCGGCAGATTGGTGTTGTGCACGCAGTGATCATGCATTTGACTTGTGTCCGCTTCCTTCGAATCTGCGCCAGATCTGGGATTCATCTGGTATTCAAGGTGCGACAAACTATTTTACTGAAGCCGAATGCCATGCTCAATAAGCTTATATTTATTCAATCTGTTCCAGAGGATACCCCGGGACAAAGAAGAAAATTGACCGCTAATGAAAAATTGTCAAGAATATCATATTATATAAAGCTATTTGTGTGTGCCGTTTTTATTTGACGAGTCCGACGGTTACGATGCACGCATATCAGTTGATATTTGCGATATTACATATTATGTAAGGGCCAAAACATCCCCCATAAAGGGAACTACCGGTACTACCTTATCATACACTTATTTTTTAAAATAAATAAAAGGAACCATGCGTGGGAGAGACAGGCGCCTGACTGTATTAATGTCGTCCGTCCCATCCCACCGAACAAGAATCCCCTCAATGTCGGCTGTTGATCATTAATGACAAGGCGTGCTCGTATGTCCTTACGACTTACATCTCTGCCACCTTCTCTGCGTTTTCCGTAGCATAGTTTTGTTTTATTTTGTTTTTTGTTTTGTTTTTGTTTTGTTTTTGTTTTTGTTTTGTTTTTGTTTTGTTTTGTTTTGTTTTGTTTTGTTTTGTTTTGTTTTTTGTTTTTTGTTTTGTTTGGGGTTTTTTTAGAGAGAGAGAGAGAGAGAGAGAGAGAGGAAGTGCAGTCTCGCGCCTCGAGTTCACCATGGTTGCTTTACGTAGGGTTGAGTAACATAAACTGTGAGTGTACGGACAGTATAACATTTGCTCAATCTTCATTACCGCGGCCCGTTGAAAAAATAGCATTAGTTTGCACTAATTTTATCTCGCCCTAGGTTGAAGATCATGATTTAGCACGGAGGTAAATTAAATGTTAAAAATCCCAGAAGATAATCCAAATAAATGTACAGTTACACATAATTTCATATGCATTTCTTATTTCTAAAACAGTCTAGACAGACAGTTCTAAATCACCGCTCAAGCAAAGCATATTGTGACTGTACTCAGGCTGCAAGGCCAGCCTTGTTTATCTCATTACACATTCACGCAATTTGTATATCCTGATAGCACGTGATTAAGTTTTGACAGGAATCATATACCAATGGCCAATTGAAAATGAGACAAGACGAGGCAAGGGCACGGCCGCGCATCCATGTGCATTTACATCAGGCATATCTTTGTTTGAACTGACGGCACTTGATTATGTCTTGACATCCATCAAAAGAAAGAGCCAATCAAAAACAAATACTATAGAGGCAGCAAAATCTGTGATAACCAGATAACACTTCAAACATTTCATCGCCCAAGGTCATCTAGCCATGACGTGCATGGGGTTATTATAGCACACTGGCTGAAGCTCAATCTGTCCACTTTGAGAATGACTTACAACAGCGTATCGTAACCGTACATAAATTATTTTGCTTTATTTATTAGAGCGACTGTTTTCATTAAAGATATTTTGATTTATAAAAATATAACAAACTTAATTCCCCGGCCACTAGAAGTAGTGACAACCATATTTGCATATGAATAGAATAAGAAAGGTTGACACTGACTGAGCCCTGAAACCAAAACAGAGGGAAAAGCGCTGGTCATAATTTCGCAGCCCGTCGCTGTCAGCTCCTACTGATGCCCGTCAGAAAATTCGCCTACTAATCATAGTAAACAGACAACTACTCTTTATAAAAACCTACAAATTAATAGTCCCGGTCTCTAAAATGTTGATTTTCGAACAAGCAGTAATGTTGATCGTGTGATTGTACACTCCGGGTGTACACTGCTCACCACGTCTGTCCGTCACTCACGAAACGGGCCCCTCATTATGATTTACTTGAACAAGTCGATATCTCAATACCAAAGACCACTGCTAGTTATGGAAACCAACAAAATAACGGCCAGATTCCATAAATATTTATTTTCGAACCAGTGGCAACGCGGAGACAAATTTATCTTGTCCGCCATCCTTCACCGTGTGTCACGTCACTGTGTTTCAATGCTAGCGCTTTGGGCTAACGTACGGGCATTGCATTGTACTGTCAGTGTCATATATGATCTCCACACGTATGCTTCATTGAAAAGGGCGTGATTGAGGGAAATACTTTTCGCCGATCCGGTGCACATGGTGAAAAATTTCCCGGAGGACAAATACCAAACATGTTGAATATTTTGCACATCGGCACAAAAGGAAAAAAGTCATGAAAAATCTCCCGTTAAGAGAATGGCTGAGCAGACAGCTTCGAATGAAATTTTACTCAGCGTAAGCTTACATAGCTACTTTCTCTCGTGTGTGGCAGGCTTTATATACGGCGTAATTTGCTGTCAATCTTAATATTTACTTGGAAGTTATTACTGTCGCCTATTTTTTTCTCAGTTTGTTCGGAAACGTCACCCATGGCAACGCTCTGCTCGCTGACACGATCAAAATCTGCACCAGTCGGGAGCAAACGCCATTGCTGTGTATGGCGGTACCCCAGCGTGCGGGCGAACTGCGTTGCTTCGATGACGTAACAACATGGCGGCAGCATTATTACGGAAGCAGTAAAAGTTGCCAGCCAATACCGCATCTTAAAATGCGAATTTAATGCACAAGCAATACACAAATGGCAAAGAAATTGACAAGTCGATAATAGATGGATTGCGCTACAGCTCAAATGGGTCAAAAAACGTTTTAATTTTCGTGTCATAGGCTTTTTAAGGCTGCAGGTCGACAGCTTATGTCTTCACTACAGCCTTATGCTGCAGGTTTGATTACGATCGAAACAACGGAATAATTTGTGTGATGAAGGAAATTTATCGTTGTTCGTCGAATGACTTTATGCTTATGCCTTCTATGTCGCCTCCCTTAAGATTATTATGTACTCATTTATTAAGTTGAACTTTCGTTGAGGTGTATCTTTCGCGTATATCGCAAACCGGGATTGCCAGGTACGACGTCGCTTGGCGATCGCCAGGTACGACGACGTCCACATTGAGCCTTACGACTTCAGCCATGTCCTCATTCGATTCTTGGGAATAGCTAAAGCTTTAGTGACTCGAAATTTCGTTGAGCATGCCTCTTATGTTACCATATCTGGATTTATCGGGTCACCGTTTTGTCAAAGAGCACGACATCGATCACGACAAATCGGTCTGTGTCGCGACGTGCACGTACGAACGGTACCTTTGCAGGAAGAAAGTCCGGGTTGATGACGTACAACAGGGGTAATATGGATTTCTTATCTGTGCAGGTTTAGGTGGGGATACGGGCCAGCTCGTGTGATAAAAAATGTTATGTACTGTATTTGTCTGCAAGTTTTAGTTTGATAATATTATATAGGGCTCAGCCCTTGGTGTCGCGCCAGGGGTTAAGATTGGCAATGTTATTTGTATTGATTCATGATAAACTGTAATTGTTACTTCATAAACGTTTATATGACAACTATGCCCAGTTTCCCTCTGATGAAAGCAGTTCACGTACTTACACGACGTCAAACCCTGCAGCAGGGCAGGTATAGATTTTCTGTAGCGTGTAAAAATTTTGGACAAAAATTGGCAATTTTTACAATGATAACAGCCTATTGCGTTAAACAAGGGACGTATTATGCAATAATTATCATTGCAATGCCCACCTTCCACTTGCAAGCTGAAAACTATAGCGTTCCGTCTAAAAACTTGCAATTTTTGAATCTAATTATTGACACAGGGGGCGCTCTTCTATAATTCAATCCCAGCATTCTTTGCGTATGCCCCCGTTCATATGCACGACAGTTTTCTCCGTTTATCTATATCAACGATACCTTGTATCAGCGACAAGGTATATAATAAGATTTACTGGCTAATAAAAGAGTTATATTTTATAAAAGGCATGTTATATCATAGTAATTTGTTTCGTATTTGTTAATTCACGAGTACTCAAAAAAAAAAAACATGGCGGCGCCCATGAAAGAAGGGTACACTTCCGGTTACTCGCATAGTATATTATGAATAAGCGCATGCGTAGTCAGTAAGCCGCTGGCGCGACTATAAATATTGACATCATCAATCAGTCTTTCAAGCGTCTTCAATACACTGAATAATGATTAATCTCATTTGTAAAATGTAAAAAAAATCATTTAGTTAATACTAACAGAATAGTGTAGTACAATCCTAGATGACAGTAAAGAGCTGAGGCAGATTTAATTGTGTTGTACTTGCCGTAATTGCAAATGAACAGAATGAGTAAAATGTACATTAACATTGAAATGTGACAAAAAATGGCATATCCATACATTAGTCATCTCCTTCTACGGCAGGTGTCAGAATGACAACCATCTTTATCAGGGTTTACCCTGAAAAGGACAATTGGATACCGGATGAACCGCCTCGCCCTTTACTCAACAGAAACATTTCAAAAATGAAAACTGATTTTGTAACTGGAGAGTGAGAAGCAAAAATCTTAAAAAAAAAACCAACACATAACCCGTAAAAACAGACAAAAAGTCAAACTAAAACTAGAACTGAGAAAGAATCTCAGATTTTTGAAAAACCTTTCAGATCAAAGCACAAAAACGTTAAAATCAAAGCATTAAGCATAGACTTTAAATTTATTCCCACTCCAAAATACCCGGACAGAAGAAAGTCTTGTTCTAGACATAAACAAATGTATTCGCACAATTAGATTGTGTTACATTATGAGAAACAAACAATTTAAAAGACATCCGTTCAAACACAGAAGTAGTAAAGGGAATGTGTATCTTTAGGATACATGTGGAAACTGTTTTTTGGGGTGACTCACAGGCCCGAGGGGTTAAAGACGTATGCTTTTGCCCTCATGGCCGGTCACTATGTGTTTTATTACACACCTCATCCGTAGCCATGCATAAGAACGCACTATAAACAAAACTCGCCGCATGTAAGCTTATGATGTCATATTTTGGAGTGGTTTGGCAAGAAAATTTTTTTCGCGACAGGATGGCAATACTTCTGCAAAACGTTCAGTGCACCTTTCATTATCGTTTTCGTTCATTTCGAGTCCTTGTTGGAAACCAGAGCATTAAGTTCTTCTTCATAAAGTAGAATGAACCAAAAAATTTATCGACTATCTTTTCGCTCGGCCGCAGACGACATCTTTGTTTACATTCCAGTTCGCGCATGCGCCATTTTTTACACCAGCGGGCATCATTTTTCGGAACTGATGCCTGGCAAGCAACAGTTCCGACAAATGATTCCCGATGACATCGTTTACGTGGATCAGCACCAAAAGAACGCATCCCACGTGACTATCAATTGGCGAATTATAACACAGACTGCGGATGAGGGGTGTTATAATATGAAATGAATCAGTCAAGGAAGCTCATAACAATGCTCGACAAGCCTATTCTGCATGGATAAATGATGCAAAACCGTGCACAAACAACTTTCCCATAGAGCCCTATGGCCGTATAACTTTTCGCCGAGGCTGCTGGGTAAATTTGGTGCTCATGCGCAAATGGCTTATGACCTGACTTGCCCCCGCAATATCCAGCGAATTTCAAAATCAATACGTAAACAATGGCTAGCGACGGCAAAACATTTCGCGTTGTCCCATTGATAAAGGCAATAGAGAACAAACGGAA
>LD348620.1:81439-100723 GCA_001465055.1 Ptychodera flava | reverse complement strand
GTGTTGTCGGAAAGGCCTGGACTGACGTGATCAACATTGTGGTGGCAATGGCACACCTTCATGAGTTCATTGGCATATAAGTTTACATTTGCAGGCTTTTTTAGGTCTTGTGTGCCACACACACGGCATAGACGTGTCAGCATGGAGATATGCTTCTCCTCAGAGGGTCTATCACCGCTCACCTTCTCCATTTTCTAGGTCAAACAAGCCAATCCTATTTGTCAAAAGACGGAAAATAGGCTATGCATAAAGTCCCGTTCCCACATTTAAAGTCGCGTTCCCGACGTGGTTGTGAGTGGAAATGTTCGGTGATGTATTCAGGTCACTGGGAAAATTAGCGGTTTCCACATGAAAAATCTCATTCATCTTCTCCAGGTCCTCTAAAAAGGACAGAAAAAATGCCCAGAAAACTTCAGAAAATTACAAATTTTTGAGAGCGATTTTCAAAAATATGTATCTGACGAAAGAAATGACAGAATTTCACCGGGTTTTCACTGTTTACAAGGTTGTCTTTCTGTCTTGCGATTAAAGCACGTGCAGAATATTTTCAGCCAGTTGTTGATTCAGAATCGAGCGTGATTCAAAGACAAGCAAAACCTGTCCGCATGAGCCGATGGCGGCGCTCTTCAAAAAAATTACGTCATTGCTCATTAACCTCCCCCCTATAGAAAGTTATACGGCTATAGGAAAGTTGTTTGTGCCGCGCTGTGGATCCATCTTTTATTACATGCGCAAATATCTGGCTAAATTAAAAATGGCTTAGGGTAGATAAATACCAAATTGGTCATTTTTCTGTCAAATATTCAAAATTCTCTGAGAATACGCTTTGAAATCAGGCCCATCATTGAGATGTGTCGCTAATTCATAATAAGTAATGTTTTCCGTGTAATTCACGATTTTTAAAAATTAAAACAAATGCACGTCGCTATTCCGGTCAAATCGGTGAGCTTTTGTAAACATTGTGGACACATTTGCATTGCTATTTGCATAATATCCCTTGAGTGACACAGCGTTGTGTAATTTACATAGTGAGGTTGTTGGGCTTCTCCAAAATCCAGGATTACTCCCGCCTGTCAACAATTAACCGTAACAATAATGTTTGTTGAAGCCTAGTCCAATAAGTCAGTTTTCGACATACAGAAGTGTTTCCGCTCAAAACGCACTGCGGCTAAAACCTATGTGTTTTACCAGTATGTTTCAAGTCTAAGCTTATCCATACCCAATAGAAATAAGACAACCAAAACTGTTCTCCATCCCACTTGCTCTTACGACGTCAAACCCAAAAAATACGTCCAATTATAATAACATTTTACATGTGAGTCGACACGCCACAAAGTTCAACACTCAAAATTCTTCGATCCTGCTCTGAATGAGACTTTTTCTGGTATATAATGCCGGTCAATACAATGTCTGACATTCAAAAACTGTTCCCAGAATCCCAACCTATGATGCCGAACACCAAATTATTATGCCCGTTTCTGATTTTATTTTGCATACCTGCTAAAGTCCGACATCCAAAACTGTACCTGCTCCGAACTATTAATTGGAGCCGAAAAAACGAATATTCTGTTTTCTGATGCAGTGATTGTGTTTTACACATCGGTTAGCCATGGTCAAACTCGGTAAAGTTCGCGTTGTAAGCTTATTATGCACCGTCCCCAGTGCATCTGAACGTAATAACAGTGAATAAAGATTACGTTCACGTACCTCACCAAGGGTTTCAGTGTCGTTTTATTTTGGAAATGGTTGCGATGTTATACAATTTGACAGTATATCGGGTGACATCCCCCACGAACTCTTTTGAATTCCCCCGAATTGTGCGCAAAAAAATATGCTGACCTCTGCTCGGACCCGATCGGCAAACGTTGCCCGGGTAACACACGTCGATTTTTTTTCTACATTACGTTCGAATGACCTTGCTTTGGTTTGGAATCTCCACCCAATGACCGGAGCTCAGAGCAAATCAAAAACCAGACCACGCTGAGAAGTGACGCTGCTCTCGTTATTCCGTACCTCAACGCAACGGGCAGCAGTCAAGAACGAAGGATGCCATTTTTGGTTTCAACATCATGGCGATATTTTATTTAGTGTTGAACCGAAGTACACGACCCGTATTTCATTATTTGTACAAAAACTAACGTTGTGGGTTTTTAAAAATAATGCATTCTGTTAATATCCCCATGGTCACGGATTCCCAATCAACTTTCAGAACAAGTTGCCTTCGTAACTTTCCGGGGCTCGCGATCAAATTGTTGTTTGACCAAATGCGAAATGTCGGCGAATAAATTTTACGAGCCCAAAACGGACAGATAAATTTATGCGAGCCACACAACAAAATGGCTTTCATCCTGCTGCTCCAGACAAGACCACGGTCAGTGATCGTTGTCTGGCTCAGAACACATTTACAAAGCCAGAAAAATCGGAGAATATTACCGACTCATTTTTTTAACGGAACCGTTAGGTTCAGACTTTTCGTTTGAAAGTGGTTCGGAGATGTGAGCCTTCAACAAAGGGGGTCACAAGCTTTCCTTTAATGCGAAGGTGCGTAGAGATTTACATGCATGAATAAATGACACCTCTGGTGAGACAAATTTTTGGCCTGTCTACAGCCTGGAAATTACATGACCGAAAAGTTAGGTTGTGTGGGACAGCTATCGCTACATAATTTAAATATACATGTTAACGGGGATTTATAATGAGCTGCTTGTTGATGGCACCGAAACGAAGGCTCCAAAAATCGGCAGTTTTCCGCGATTTATTTTATTTTCCTCGGAAGTTTTCTGTGAACAACTGTCATTCCCGATCGACATTATCACTAGGTAACAAAATATGCCTGCGTTCAGGTTAATACACGTTTAATTATCAAATGCCGTGGCGTCGAAGTAACAAAACAGTTTTGTTTTTTTTTTTGCGTTTTTCTCGAATTCAATGTGTGAATGATGTAGCCTTCTTTGGCACCTCGTCAATTCGCGCTCACAAACACCAGCTGCTTGAAATTCACACACTCAGTCGGAAACATAATGAACTCAAAATCCGTGTCTGGAATTTCCTTTATATGCTTTCTTTTGTTATGGGCTCTTGAAGGTGTTAGACTAAGGTGCTTTTTAAGAAATTGTAATTGTCACGCCATATAATTTGAATAGAGACGCCGAGAAAAAATCGCAGACACAGATTTGAAGGATATTGTCAAGGCTTGTCAATGAGGAAATTTCAACCGGAAATCTTGCAGCGTGCTCGCTAAAGGAAGGGAAAACCGTTTTTTGGGAAGGTTCAGTAAAACGATTGTCACGTGACTCTTATGCAAATAATGAACGTGTATTGTGCTTGGTCGGATAGCTCCATATCAGGGCTTTCAGAAGATATATACTTTATTGGGTTTTGGGACTTCTTCAATTGAGAAAAAAATATAAATCTGAAAGTGTCTAAAAGGTATTTATCATCTTTAAGACAATGTCGGAAAGAAAAATACCATAATCGTACCAAAGGAATGGCTCGCGCTCTGCTTGAAAATTACTATAGACAATTCTGGGTTGCTGTAGCCGATTTAAATAACAAAATAGAGAGTCGTCTCCTTGTGGTAACGGTCTGAGTTCTGATCATTTCAAATTTGACAGTAAAAGACTGTAAGTTCACCTTGCACTTTCTACTGCCATGCTAGTCAGCGGTGATATCCCAGTTAACCATACAAGAGTTATTCTTGTTCATATGAGCAAGGACAAAACCACTCACCTTCCAAATAAGAACAACTACCGCCTATTTGCTTTAACGTGTGTGTCATCTAAGATACTTGAATGTATTCTCCTTACGAGACCACTATTCCTTAACAGATAATCCGATAAGAAGATTACAATGCAACGAGCGCGTTTGATGAAAATGTCATATCAACTATATCGGCGTTTCGTGATTATCATGTGTCTACTGGCAATCATTGTTGATGGTGCCGAAGGCGATAGCATCATAATACCCGGTCAGACTCTTAAGGACGATCCAAATGGCTGCTATTGGTTCAATAGGCCTGGTGCATCTAAGTATGTGTTTTGATTGGTTAAGTATCTTCGAGCTTACTATTAAGATATGTTTTTGGTTTGACCATATTAAATTTCGTATGTTTTTCATACAATATCATAATTTATTGTAAATTTAAACAGAGTGTTTATCGTTTGATGGTGACATCGCATACAGCCTAAAATAGATAATTAAAGATAAAGAGTATAGCATTTTAGTATATTTGAGACATGGCATATTATTCGTTTTCAGGGTATATAGATGCTGCAATGGTTATTTCAAAAAAGACGCGGCAGAGTTGATGGAAAATTGTAGCGGTAAGTACAACAAAGAAAATAATTGTGTATACGACATGTGCCTAAAGGAATTAAAAACTAACAATTTTCATCAAAAATACGTTTCCGATGTAATCATGATTTAATTATAATTATGCCGAAGATCGCAAAACAAAATCTACACAATTAGTTAACAAGTATTGTGCAATTGTGTATTCAAAGTATATCACAGGAATTTATAGAAATTTGATCAAAGGATAATTTGCTACATATCGTCTTGTTATACCTGCTGTCCAGTAATGACCTATTTAAGGTGTTGAAAGTAAACATCCCCTTACCATGTCAAATGTGTGAATTTGTCATATACTCTTTAACATTCTTATTACAGAATGCCCTGATGGATTATTTGGTTACCGATGCCAACAGGAATGTAAATGTCAAAACGGTGGTGTATGTGACAAAGTTGATGGCTCTTGTAACTGTACTCCATTCTATTTTGGAAAAGCATGTGAATTCCCTTGCAATTGTGAGAATGGGGGGATATGTGCAAAAGACGGCTCTTGTATTTGTCTTGAGGGATTTTATGGGACTCTTTGTGAATCTATGTGCCGATGTCTTCCCAATAGAACTTGCCATGCTATCACTGGCAAATGTATCTGTTCGCGCGGGTACTATGGCAGTACGTGCACTCAATGTCAATGTTCATCTTATGGTGACTGTGACACATATGATGGACGGTGTATGTGTAAACCTGGTTATTATGGAAAGTTCTGTTATAACACGTGTAATTGCTACAACGGTGCATCTTGTATCGAGGGGAATTTGGGCTGCAGATGCGATAAAGGCTGGAAGGGAGAAACTTGTACGATTTGTGATACTGACAGAAAAAATCCAAATGGTCGATATTTTTGCGACAATAAGTGTTTGCATTGCTACAACGGAGACGACTGTTCTGTCGATAAAGGAAACTGCAAGTGTGTACCTGGTTGGCAAGGAGTCAAATGCGATCAAAAATGTTCAAAAGGCTACTATGGTGAAAATTGTTCTGTTAGATGTGGTTGTTTCCACGGTATTTGTGACTCTATTTCTGGAAGCTGTCTTTGTGAAAATAATTGGAGAGGCCCATACTGTAACATTTCCTGTCCTGAACACTGTGTTATCTGTAACAATGACTTTTGTGAGTCATGTAAACCAGGATGGTCTGGTGAAAAATGTGATCAACAATGCCCCCCTGGTTTTTTTGGCGATGGATGCAATAACAAGTGTAAGATATGCGATCTCAACGAACCATGCAATCACATCAATGGAAGCTGTCCTGATAATGAGAGGTGAGACTTTCCAGCCTTGAAATGCATTTCTCCCAAAACTAAGAATACGCTGCGAGTAATAAAATCATGTTTTTGGCACGGTGAATTTACTTTCTATTTAAAAGATCAGAAATGGGAATTTATACCACAAATTTATTTGTCAAGTCGAACAAAGCAATACAAATTTATAGCTGTAGTGTAACCTAACTACAATAAGACGTCTTCATAATTTTAATGTTTTTTTAAGTTCATTTAAAACTTTGTTTTTTTTGTCCATTTTTTCCTAAAATGAATACATTTTAATAAATGGTAGGATGTTCTCATTTCAAAATGTTAAACAAGACAGACGTTGAAGACAAAACATCTTTAAGTGTTACACGCATTGCATTGTTGGGTGAGAGAACTGAGTATAATTTAAGGGAAAACGTTTCAAATTGATAAAACAATCACCTCACATACGGACTGTGTACATATGAAACTTTACAGCTCATTTAGATTGGATGGGGGAGGTGAAAGCCGATTTACCGGAAAAGTAAGAACTTCCACTGCACACGATGACATAATGGCAACACAAATTCAAGATGTAAATGGTAGGATTTTTTTTCTATTTAATGTAAACTAAAACTTTCTTAATACAGCTAATTTAACATTAACTGAAATTAAGATTGAAAATGCGAAGCTGCATACATCCATGGTAGCTGACGCCCTCGTTTCATAAACTTAAGAACTTACCTGCGCTCTCTTTATTTTTGTTGCTTGCAGCTCTTCCTACTTAAATAAACCTACATCAAAACAAGTCAGTCATTTATGGTTCCAAGACAAGTAAATGACCTTTTAATCTAACAATTCTGTGGTGGTTAATAAGCAAAGAGCCCAAGTAATGTATTCATTTCGTTTAGCCTGGATATCGGGAAACATTTGGATAACCACAGTATCAACATTGTTTACATGATTTAGAAAGGATTTAGTGTCCTTTCAGTTGTGGAGTACATTGAAGAGTATCTCAATACCTATGTATACGTTTATTTATTACAAAGATACCTTTTCTATTTTTTAGCACAATTTTAAAGAAAATTTTTCTTGCATAAAATTTGTTTTAGAATGTTTAACAAATTGTAAGACACACTTTGGAAGATCCTAAAGACAGCTTGCACTCACACAAATTTCAGTCAGATATCTTAAAGCATTGAAATAAAAAGTAGGAAAACAGACTTTTGAAATACTATTCAAATGACCTGTCACGTTATAGCATAACGGTGAAGCTATGGAAACCAAATGTCCTTATATTCAGGTTTTCCGAAAATATATAATTTACGGGGCTTCTGAGCTTACTTACCACTATAGGACTGCTAGCTTAAAAGGTAAATTACTTGTCTTGGAACCTTAAATTGAACGTTCATTCATTCCATTGCAATTTGCCTTTTGAGAATTCTACGCCTTACTGCTGCAAGATGGAAAAAGGGATATGGCAATTATTGCAAAAAAATATTTAATGCAACATTATAGAGTATTTCATACGCTTGTCAATTACGTAACCAAGGGAACGTCCATTAATACAGCGCCTTGTGTGAATAGCCATGTTTAGGACAACATAGAGTCATGTTCTGTATTTTAATCAATATTGAATGCATTCAGAATTTTTTTTACAGAGATGAGAACGGACCCTTCAAATTAAACTTGAAAAGATTCCCGATGGCAGCCATATATAATTCGCGCGCGCACACACACAAAACATTTTTATACGTATGACCCTGCTGATGCTTCAAAGTCTTGTGGTTTTCTTCATAACAGATAGTTTATGATAGTAATATATGTTTCCTGAAGACGCCGATGACGAGAAATAACTAGAACGTACTACTTGTAGAATTCCTTTTGCATCGAACTATATTTGGCATGAGGTGTGTTTTCGATAAGGGTGGAGCGATTGGCAAGTTAATAAAAAATCTCTAGAACTTATTACTTGTAGAACTCCTTTTGCATCGGACCATATTTGATCGGAAAACTGATAAAAAATCGATAGGAAAAGTGTTAAAACAGGCTGGAAAGACCATTGTTGTTGCCACCAAAGAAAACTACAACGCAAGGTAACTAATATGTTGGTTGGACATCAATCATGTGAAAAAGAACTAGGAGAATTAATCATTAGAGTTAGTGTGACTATCCTACTACCTATCAAGTGAAAACTATAGTTAATACGGCTAGTTTTCAATCGGATTCGAACCCACAGCATACGGCATCAGTCGCCTAGCTGAGAGGCCACAGACAGAACCGCTCGGCTTAATCTCCACTCCCAAAAAATAGTGGTTCAATAGCCGGCTAAGTTGTAACATTATTCTGACTGAGACCGCTCAACACGTTGTAGAGTTCGTGAAGCACTCACGCAAGCATGCTCACTATCATACATCGCACATACACACTTTATCGAAGCGAAGAAACGAATTTCATCGCTTTAACTGGGCGAACAACAGGATGTTGTCTCAAGGAGGACAACAACCTAAAATTATCATACAGTTTCATAAAGATATGTCAAGACATCCTCAACTTTTTGAAAAATTCAATGTAACACCGAAAGACATCATATATAAAATAAGACTCAGAATAACTTAAAGTGTGGTGGTATCTGATCAGTACTGCTTGGGGAGCCAAGGCAGTTGACTGTATTGTTTTCAAATCCCCGAAACAGTCGCCTTGGTAAATAACTGATGAACACCTAGGAGATTTTGATGATGTTATTTCTTTGCTGTATATTAATTGTTACAAACTAATCCTGCTGATGTCATATCTTCATCATTCATATGACACAATCATAGAGAACCCATAGTGATCTATTGCTTGCAGTTGCATGACGTTACTTTACATCATTGCTGTATTTATTTCCATCCGAGTGAATTTAAAGTGTTATACCCTTAATTGAAGATTGACACAAGTTGTGGTTTATTTTAAGTGTGTAACTAAGGGAAAATGTTTCTTTACTGGAGTTGGGCTGTTGGAATTCAATTGGTTTACAAGAATTCAAAGGAGTATAAAATAATCATTTATTGTGATAACATCATTGCAATTATTTAAAAATGTACATGTTAAGGAATTATGTGTATGTATACCACACCGTACCTTTTAGTCAGAATTATTTTCCTGGGGAGTTTGTATCATTGTAAGATATCAAAGATATACGGAATCATATATACTTTTTTTTATTTTTTTCATTTACCTAAAAATATGTACTTAGGTACATTGTAAAAAGGATCCACTCCAATGATTTAATTATAGAGGTTTAAGGGTGTCTAATGGTTCGCCCCATCTCTTCAGGATAAAGGGTTGGGGCATTCCCATGATTCAACCCAATGTCATTGGTGTTAAATATTTGGGTATCCTATGTTGCACCACGATATCTTCAGGAAAGAAGGATTGGGCGTCCTATGATGGATCCCAGTCTCATCAGGATAGAAGATGTTACGGCCTATGATTATCCCAAACGTTTCAGGATGGGAAACTGGGGCGTCCTAAGATTCACCCACATGGTAAAGCAGTCAGTTCCCCTGGGTGGGGAGGAGTGGGGGTTTTGGGCAACGGTTGCTTGCGTTTTATTTTCTTAAGTTTGAATGTGCTATTTCAAAGAAAGATTTTAACTGAAAAATTACTACTTTTTTATAACCTACAAATTAAATTATGTAGTGACTTTCGATAACATCAATAAGAATATTCGTAGATACATCTGGAAGAGTTTTCGGGCAAAAGCTTTAATCAGAATTTATTTCAAAAAAATTGATTGGTTTTAGTATTTAAATGTGAAAAGTTGACATTTAAAATGTGTTGGAGGGCGCCAAAAATATATAACATTAAGGGTATATGTAGATAAGTTTGCTGCTATTGAGATACCCAGGTAATACGATGTACTAAAAAAACACACAGTGTACATCCTGATCCAGTATTTGACAGCACATCTGTTTAGTTAAAATTGGTTAAACTTCCATTTGATCAACTGTTTCCGAAATAACGACTCATGAAACAGATTCTCTGATTTATTTTATACTGCAATTTTTCATTTCATTGAACCTTCTATACTTTAAAAAATATTTCTCTTTTCAGGTATCAATATTGCTCACTTCACAACTCCGGCAATTAGTGGTTCGGAAAGCCTGTTGCCTCAAACCATCATCACCATCATTGTGACAGTTTTATCTTTGCTCTATCTTGTATCGGTGAAGAAGATGAGTAACAGCTGATGCCAAAAGAAGGTTTGTATAAGCTATCATCATATTAATTAAAGGCCTTGACGAAAAGAAACAAATGTCACAATGTAAGATGAGGTATAACCTGAAATCGATATCAGTTTAAAAACTGACCGAGGCGAATCCTCTTTATTTATTTCTGCCAACATCATCCTTGCAGCATAGAGGAAGCAAAGGAGGTAAATATGAAATGTAAAAAATCTGAACGTGTAAAACATGAAATACCATAGGTATTATATTATGCGTTAGATTCGATGACAATTTCTTTTTCCGAACAATCTCTTTAAAGGGGTATTCATTAAAAATTTCTTGATGGTGAATGTGAATGTTTTAGAGTGTGTTTTTCATTGAATGAAGTTTGGTATTCAAAAATTATCATAAATACGTACAGGAAAAGATTTTGTTATTTTATATTCTTCAAACAGTTACATTTATTTGATGTGTCTATTCAGCGACCGTGACAGCTTTATAGAGAGAAATCATGTTACACGTTCACGAATGATTGTTTTTGCATTTCCGTTTCAGTTCTACGAATCACACCTTTCAATATCCTTATATTTGCATCCAAACGATGAATGGTTTGCTAAGCCTGCAGTCGTCATCATGACAACAAATAAGACTTTTTCAGAAGAAACAAATTCCGTCCAAACAATCAATGCGCTTTTAGACGTCAACCTCAAAGTCAAGGACGCTTCTTTGGTCATTTATTTAATTGTGTATTTGTTCATTTACATATACGTATATGTAAATGGATATCGATACCTTTCTATCTATCTATATATGTATCTATATCTATCTATCTATCTATCTATCTATCTATCTATCTATACCTATATCTATGTATCTATGTATCTATCTTATATATATATATATATATATATATATATACATATATATACATGTATACACACACACACACACACACACACACACACACATATATATATATATATATATATATATATATATATATATATATATATATATATATATATATATATATATATATATATATATCGGCTGGATTAGAGTACTAGATACCAAAGTAGAGCTAAATTCATAACTGAGTTGATCAGCATAATCGAAATTACATTTCAACAACAAATTTGTTTTCTATAGACAGCAGAGTCGCCAAAACTCATTGGGTGGCTGTGTTCCACTGAAATGTTTAGGCTGCTGATTGCATATGTTGTTAGGCGGGAATTTTTTTGTTTTTGTTTTTTTGTTATATTAGTGACTGCATCTTTCTACATCCTTCGCTGTTCTGACCGTATTTATAAAAAAACACGATTGGAACTAAATCGGGATATTTGGATGAGAGTAATTATAGTAAAATTTTAATGAAATCGATTTTTTTACAGCTTAAATTTTGCAAAATGATAGAATACTGTAAAAAATTTAAATATTCTTTTCATCGAACAAAACAACAAAATTACAGCGATTATTGTATATCCCTTAATTGGTATTCATTTTTATAAAAATATTTTATTTTTGTGTAAATGTCATAAAGAAACTAGAAAAAATGATAAAATATCTTTAACTGATGACTTTTGCGTCAGGGCACTTTTGAAATGTCCCTGACTTTTTTTGTCAATTGGGGCTTAATAAAGACTAACCGTAGTCAGGTCACTTTTGAAGTGACCCTGAATGACTGAATTCTATATCGAAAACCTTCATTTTGGTTGGGGCAAAGTAACAAATCGAGATTAGAACTAGTATTTCAGTAATAAAGGAAGTATAGACAAGTTCGCACATTTTCATTCAAATATGAATATTGTTAATACGTATTAACAATATTGCATTAAATACAGTCATGTAATGATTCTTACTCATAACATTTGCGCAACATTGCAAATTTCTGATACAATTCTAAATATGGTTAGCAAATACGGTGTAATATTTAATAAATTTCTAAAATTCTTGAGAAGTTATGCAAATCCAATTATCCCTATTTATTTCCAATCGTGTTAAAACAAAAATTAACAACCTCGCTCATCTTATAAAACAGTTGTCAACATATTTTTTTGCAAAATAAGTAAATGCTCCCAAAGAATATCCTTAGTATTTAGACATACATTCCATCAAGGGTGATACCAATCTTTAAAAAAAAATCAAAAACATACAGAATAAGTTCTCTCCACAAGGCAGTTACAATGGGACGAGGCCAAAGTCGATGGAGAATATACGGCTAGTTTTCAATCGGGTTCGACCCCACAACATACGGCATCAGTCGCCTAGCGGAGAGGCCACAGAGAGAACAGCTCGGCTAAATCTTCACTCTTAAAAAAGGGTGGTTCAATAGCCGGCTAAGTTGTTACATTATTCTGACTGAGACCGCTCCACACGTTGTAGAGTTCGTGAAGCACTCACGCACGCATGCTCACTATCACACATCGCACATACAAACTTTATCGAAGCGAAGAAACGAATTCATCGCTTAAACTGGGCGAACGATGACCTCGGGGACAATTCTATCCACCAGCAGAGTGACCAACTCAGGTTAGAAAATATGGGTGTATGACAACAAAAATGTCACATTTCGCTCTCACTCTTACCTATTTTCCTTAAAATTATGTTTGTGGGAATATTTCTATGAGTACTGTTGACTTCTACATTCTATTATTCATTTGCATGGAAGAATGAATATTTTCTTCCATATGTTTTTTTTCGAAAACATCAAACAAAACTTACCAAGAACTCGTGGTCTTTTCTGGTATTGTCACGATTCCTTTATCTAGATGTGTGCACATGTTTTCATCGATACCTAAAGTGTCTCCTATTAATCTAACTGCCTTAATGAAAATATTTTATAATTTTATTTGGAACTCGGAAGCAGGACAAAATAAATAGGTTGATATTATGTTAGGATTATAAGATGGGACGTTTGAGAATGACACATCTTTCGTCCCTTGACCAAGTTCTCCATGCATCATGGGTTCAGAGACCAGTACAAAGTAGACAAAGTTGGTCTAAAATGTTTGCTCTATGGGGAGGTATTAGTCCTACTACTTCCGTTTGTTTTTCCGCCGAGCAAATTAGAGAGTTTGCGAGAAAGACATTTATTGTCATAATTGTTTGTATGCTCTTCTATATAGTTGGTCTGAAACACTCAGCGTGAAAAGCCTTGTTCCTCCCTTACGCCAATGTATTTGATTTAATCCTGTTGTGAGGGTTAATAATTAGAGCATTGTTTTATATTGAGTGGTATTATGTATCTTTCCAATTTATTAGACGAGAATAATGACTTTTTATCATACGATGTGTTGTGTAATACATACAACTTTACTCCCGACCGACTCAAGTATTATTGTTTGATTCGAGCTATCCCAAAGCCTTTGTTGAGTATAACACGTCAACTCAATACTCAGTCAATACGGCAGTCAACTAGTGATTTCTTGTCAAAAGCCACATGTAAAAGGAGTTACGAAATCAAACTTGAACTATTCACGAACGAGCATTTAAAACCTTTGAAATGTAAACAGAAGTGGGAACTTCTTTTTGGTGCTTTTGATTTTCAATTTTATGCTTCTTTACCGTTTCGGATTACACAGGATTGTTCATTACGTAATCTTCAATATAGGATAACCAATAGAATACTTATAACAAACAGACAATTGAAAACAAGAGGGATAATCGATTCTGATAAATGCTCGTTTTGTGGTTTTTAGGAGGAGAGCCTCTTACATTAGTTTTTTGAATGTAACTATATCATAGAGTTCTGGAAAGTGATAAGAGCTGCTTTACAGAGCAAATGTAATATTAACATAGAGTTGGCACATTTGACGTGCTCTTGGGTAACAGAACGGAGCATCGACTATCAAAAGATTGTTTGAAAGCTTTAAATTACTGTGTATTGTTATTAAAAAACACTCACTTGATGTGCTAACTTTTTTCAGTATTTTACGAAAATCGGACACTTACCAAGCAAAAGTGATTGAAAAGGACACTTATTACATATACTGGGGAATATTTAAAGATCTTATGTAATGTAAATATGTAAATTATGTAAATACCAATGTAATTATTTCCATTTAAAGATCTTATTTAATGTAAATATGTAAATTATGTAAATACCGATGTAATTATTTCCATTTAAAGATCTTATGTAATGTAAATATGTAAATTATGTAAATACCGATGTAATTATTTCCATTCAATGTAATTTATTTTTCTTTTTTTGAGGACAATAAAGTGGATTTAAAAAAAAAACCAAAAAAAACAAAAAATATAAATAAAAGACTTCAATACACAATTACAGATTAAACTCTAATAAAATATTCGTTTGTGGAAATCGGAACAGCGAGTATCTTTCTTAATTCTATCTCCATTGTTATCCCTAATGAACTTGAAAACCATGCGATCTATTTCTGTGGGATTTGGTTAAACAGAAGGAAGGCAGGATAGTTTAAATAGAATAAGACTTTTCAATATGTTAATTTATCAAAGAAGAGAAATGTTACATTTTCAGAGACTTATGGCAGAACCCATTTCAATGGATTCTCACAAGATACAGTAGTATTTACGAGGAAACTATAAATATCCAGCATCGGGAATCCAGCACTAGAATAAACAATTAGGATAGACATCATAGACTTGATTTGGGGTACATAGTTCAACTCAAAAAGAATGCCTTAATAAGTAAGGAGAATGATAAACCCAAGACAATTGATGGGACCATTCGACCATAAAACCAGATTTCGAATGTTATAGTTAACCATCAGGTGACAAAGGGACCCACTTGTAAATACCTTGGATTTATCATTATTGACTTTAAGCCAAGATATTTTTTCTGGGTTATCCAAATTAAGCAGAACTTGATTGAGTGACAGTTGAGAGTCATTCATAAAAAAAAAATATTTGTGTCATCTGCGTACCGTTAGCTGTTATGCTCATGACCATCTATTGTAATACCTTGAATCGAATGGTCTATGTCTTATCTTTGCAGCGAATAACTCTGCACAAATTATAAATAAAGGCAGAGACAATAGACAACATTCGAGAACACCTCGCTAAACGGGAATAAAACGCCGAATTTTAGGCATTCTTAAAAAAAAGGAAATAGAATTGGAGTAAGACAGTTCCATCCACTGGACTATACTGTCGCCTTAATTAAAATAGCAGAGAGCTTTAAGAAGACAATTCCAGTCCAAGCTTTCTCATAATCAGCCATGGAACTAAAGCAGGAATTTCTGTTCTTTCTGTGATAATATTGTATTTGGCACAGCTCTTGGTGTCGCGCCAGGGATTAAGATCTTAAATGGTATTTGTATTGATGCATGATAAGTGACAGTAAAGGATACAATAGAATTAATTGTTACTTGCTATATACGTTTTTACGACAACTATGCTCAGTTTACACTCTGATCAAAACAGTTCACTTACACGATGTCATACCGTGCACGTATAGATCTTCTGTAATCTGTGAACATGTTGGACAAAAATTGGCAATTTTTACCGTTATAACTACCTATTGTGATTAAAAAGGAACGTATTGTGCCACCATTTTCGTTGAAGTAGTAACTACACTGCTCAACTTCCACTTGCAAGCTGAAACTATAGCGTTCCGTCTAAAAACTAGCAATTGTGCATCTAATTATTGACACTGAGGGCGCTTTCAAAAATTAAATCCCAGTATTCTTTGCAAATGTTCTCCTTCACATGCACGACAGTTTTCTATCTTTCTCAATATTTGAGGCGTGATAGTAATATTTTGTATCAGTGACAAGTTGGATAATTATATCGGCAAATGAAAGGGATATATTTTATTGAATGCATGTTATAAAATTATACTTTGTATGTTTCGTTTTTGTTTATTTACGAGTACTCAAAAAAACATAACGGCGCCAATGACAATGGGCACACTTCCGGTTACTCGCATAGTATATTATGAATCTGCGCATGCGTAGTCGGTAAGACGCTGGCGCGACTATTAATAATTTCTATGAGTGTACGTATGTTTTCGCCGATGTATCTGGGCATAACACATACTGTCTGATCAGGGTTTATGATAAATGGAAGAACATTACGTATATGAAATGAAATAGCTTTCGAAGCAAGTTTGTCTTCCGCATTTAAGAGTGAAACAGAACTCCAAATTTTAAGATACCATTGGTTCTTATCTATTTGTAGAGGAATGAGCGAAATGATACCTCTTCGTTGTGAAATTGAAAACTGATTTTTAACTATGGCTGAATTTCGGGAATTGACCAAATTGACAGAGAACGCACTCCAAAAGACTTTTAAGAGAAGTCTGCCGGCATGCTATCTGTCCAAGATGAATGACTGTTATCAATTGATTTGATGGTCATCAACACCTCATTCTTCTCTATGCGACCTTCACAGCTCTGCCTTTCACGAGGACTTTACTTGGGAATATCAAAAACCTTTAGAAGGGATTTTACGGGTTGGTCAATGAAAGATAGTAATGGTTACTAAAACTCCTTTTTCATTAACATCACTGTCTTTCCGATGTTGACCAACCTCTGATAAGTCCATGGATTAGCATAATTAGTTCTGTTGACTACTTAATTACAGCATGTGTGTATGAAAGATATACGTCCTTGTAAACCATTTATTTTATTTATTCCGATCATTCAGAGCATGAAGAAAGAAGAGAAAATGATAGAGAAAACAGTGTGAAAAACTCAGTAATATATGGGGTCGCCTGTGGTGAAACCCCCCGCAACCTGCAGGCACTTAAGCAAGAAATGATAAAAAACTGTCGTTCATCACTAGCGGCACACTTCTCATCGATTGCATCAAGGTAAACACCGAAAATGAGTTTGATCATTTGGTGGTGGACATTGTGCTCGAAGCAATTAACAAATACCCGGTTGGTGTTGCGATCAGATTTGTTGCTACTGATTTTCGTGTTTATTTATTTGGTATGGAGACTTGACACATTCAGTTAACATACCTAAAACGGGGCAAAAGGAGTGTCGATATCAGCACGATTACCCTTGAGTGAATCATCCTAGTTGATGTCAAATAACTTCCCACAATTCTGAAAAACGAAAAAATAAAAGATGTTCTGTCTCCAGATAGATAGGCGCCAGCATGAAGATACCACCTGTTGAACCACTGGATTTTGCTCTCTTAGACATCAAAGACGTCAAGGTTGTGGAGGGTAGAAAGAGACAAGAACCACAGGAAGATGTTCCTCCTTGTTTATCAAGACGAGTCTGGGGTATGATGGCCTTGAGGCTGGTGGTGCCTCAGTAGCCCAGTGCCGGAATAAGATACTTCGATATCCTTGTCGATGAAGCCACGACAATAGATTCTCACTTGTCGTTTCTTTGTTTTTATTCTGGGGGATCTGAAGTTAAAAATGTATGACATCTATTATGTTTTCTTCGGAGACGCTAGGGCCCTACAATTAATTGTTGGCTTTTAGGGCGCTGTTCGTACAGCGACCTACGACAACTTTTCGTGTTGCCTTAAGATCTGGAATACTAGAAATCTGTCGTTTAAAGGCAGGGCAATAGTAGCTAATATGTTGGCTGCATCAAAATTATGGTAGCTTGCATCATTTGATCACGCACCTAAGGAAATTATTAATGAAGCAAATAGTAAATTATGGAATTTTATTTGGAGAGGTAAACGAGAAGTTATAAAAAGGGGCATTTTCATTCAAAGATATGATGACTGTGGCAAAAAAATTGTCGACAATGAAGAAAAAAAATAATGCACTCCAATTAAAGTGGCTTATGAAACTATTTGATAAAAATCCAGATAAAGGGACCCCTAAATGGGCCAGCTTATCAAAATATTTCATAGCGAGTTATGACAATAAACTTAATAGTGATTATCACTACCTCCATCTCAATTTCAAAGTCAACAACAAACGAACCCCAATGGTGTATGGGGATATGTTAAATACCTGGAAGTCACTTAGACTTACAAGAGTGAATCTGCCAACATCAAAACAGAATCTTCTTAGAGAAGTTCTGTGGTATAACGACAATATTAAGAATGATGGAAGTGTCCTCTTTTATGAAAAATGGTCAAAGAGTGGAATTTTAAGGCTTAGGGACATCTGGAAGGATGACAGAAATGACTGGCTTCAACAATGGGAAATAATTGCAAAAATTAGAGGAGGTACAAATAGACATGTGCAAGAGGAAATAAAGACAGAGTATGAAACACTCCTCAATGCTAGTCCAGATTCCTTGAAATATATCATCTCTTCAAACATCCAAAATTAAGAAAACTATGATATTTTAGACTTAGAGAATTATGGTCTGACAAAAAGTGATGTCAAAATATTAAACCAAGTCACTTTATTGGAAATTAGTTGATAAGAAATGGCATGCAGTCAGAGGTCAAATTGGTCAAAAATGGGCTGAGAATCTAAGTCTCACTGATAGTTACAAAGCTACTTGTTACGTGTAGAGAAAACGAACAAAAAGGGTGAACTCAGCAGTTTCCGTTTAAACAGAATTTATTACAAAAATAAAACTAATTGCTAAGTCAGGGATAGAGTACAAGCTTTAAAAGTGTACAGACTACTTATCTCAGCTGGGACGGCAAAGCTCCAGTCTCAGAGTTGTAACAGTCTGTCGGATGAATGAACAGTCCTATGGCTTGCAGGCTTGAAGTTGCACAAAGGCCACAGTGTAAATCCAGCGTTGGCAGTGAAGGTCTTGAAAAGTCTTGAGAAGGACTACTGCTGGAGTTTAGTAACACACAAGAGACACGATCCCAAAGTCTGACTGCGAGCCTGCTGTCCCAGTATTTATACTTGTGTGCTTACATAAGCATATAAGAACAATCTAGAACTTTTATTGACATGCTAATTACTGTTCTAAAATTATCTCTCTTACACAACTAATTAAATTTCTAGGACATTCCAAACATGACTAATTGAATTCAAGGTTGTGACGTCATTAAGGGCAGTGACCTTGAGAATGTTCTAGACTAATTGAACTCAGGTCATGCTGAGTGTGGGGGAAATGACCAACATAACACACCCCCTCTTCAAAAGGAAAATTTTTCAAAGAAAAATCTTTCTTTTGGAAATGTAATCTTGAAAAAGAATTAAGTACTCAATTTTTTTTTACTCTAAAGTAAAACTTCTTGAAAGTGAACAACAATAAACTCTAAATACGAGAGAGACAGTCTGCAATTAAATTGTCTCTGCCTTTGATATGTCTAATATCAAGATTAAACTCCTGTTACATTAAACTCCATCTTAACAATCTCTGATTTTTGCCTTTAAATTTCTGCAGAAAAACAAGAGGGTTGTGATCAATATAAACCACTATTGGCTGATTTGAAGAAGTAACATAAACTTCAGAATGCTGTGAAGCTAATATCAAAGATAAACACTCTTTTTCAATTGTAGAGTAGTTTCTCTGGGATCTGTTAAATTTGTGTGAAAAATAGCAAACAGGATGATCTACACCATGACTATCCTCTTGCAATAAAACAGCACCAGCAGCCGTATCACTAGCATCTACAGCTAATTTG
>LD348620.1:62978-78150 GCA_001465055.1 Ptychodera flava | reverse complement strand
TAATTGAATTCAAGGTTGTGAGGTCATTAAGGGCAGTGACCTTGAGAATGTTCTAGACTAATTGAACTCAGGTCATGCTGAGTGTGGGGGAAATGACCTACATAACATACTCTATTCAGCCGTCTTAATTCAACAGGAATTGTCAGCAATTCAGTAAATGATTTAAATTGGAAGATTTTCCATCGAGGCCTAGTCACAGGAAGCTTGGCCAAAACTTTCAATTTAAGTGATGGGAAATGCCATATTTGTGGCCAAGAAGAAACACTGGAACACATCTTATTTGAGTGTAAATATGTTAAAGAAATCTGGCAGAAATGTATTTATTTCTTTGTCAGAGAACACAACTTTGATAATAATATCAATATCAAAAGATTAGCAATTGCAGGAATCGAAAATGATAATAATGCAACATCTGACATTATTTACTGTATTACTTCCTTTGTAAAATATACAGTTTGGAATATTCGAAAATAGAGGTCTTGGCAGTCTCTTTCTGTCCTTTCTATTAACCTCGTGAGTTTCCATAACTGTTTGTCAATTTTGTCTATATCCACCCTAAAGGCAATATTAACAGGTTGCGGTTGATAAATTTTCAATGTCACCTATAAACAGCAGTCAATTTCACCTGATGCGCCTAACTTCATCCTCGGCGACGTTAATCCATGTACCCTTAAGAAGACCTTACATACTGGTCACCAACATGTTACCTGTTTAACATGCCACAATAAGACATTAAATCTAATATAGATGCTCTAGTTCGATCCCAGGAGCTCACAAATCTTATAGAAAGCCACTTCTCGGTTTTCAGTATCACAAAACAGTGCATTTAGTACCTGTCTACAAATCTGTGCTCAAGAAAGAGAAGTTGCGGACAATATAAGTTTGGCTATGGTCAGAGGACAGTATACAATTTCTAAAGAGCTGTTTTGAGTGCACGGGCAGGGATAAGTTTAAAGACACTCCCAAGGACATAAATAAACTTTCTGATGTTGTTTGTGGTTACATCTCCTTCTGTGAGAGTAAGTTAGTGCCACAGAAAGTTTGTAAAATTTACCCAAATAATAAACCATGGGTTACCAAATCTCTGAAAATGTTACTAAATAATAAGAAGAGAATGTTTACAGAGGGTAATCTAAGTGAGTACAGGAAAGTTTAGAGAGAGGTGAAAATAGAAATTAGGAAAGCTTAGGATAATTGTAACGACAAAATTTAGAATAAATCAAGGTTTGAGTCTTTGAAATCTGCCTTAGATGAGATAAAAATTTTGGTAGGTCTAAAGGCTAAAGGGAACGGGGATAATATTAAGTAGGAAAATAAATTAGATAAGCATTTTGCAGACGCAATAAATAAGTTTTATTCAAGATTTGATGTATACGAATTTGATCAGGTTAATAACGGAAATTGTTGTCACTAATGAGCGGGTTTGAATTAAATTAGATGATGTGTGCAAGTCTTTTAGAATACAAAAACTAGCAAAAGTCCAGGCCCAGATAACATTAGCGGTCATATCCTAAAATCACACACCAATCAGTTATTTTTCATTTTTTCAGTTCATTTTCCAACGGTCCCTTGATCTTCAGAAAATACCAAACTTGTGGAAACAGGTAGTACATATTGCAAAGAAAGCAACACATAAGGTTTTAAATGATTTTAGATCCGTGGCTCTTACATCACTGGTAAATGGAAATGCTATATCATGAAGAGTTAAATTTTAGACAAAACCAAGAATAAGTCAGATCCTTTGCAGTTTGCATACTGAGCAGGCAGGGGAGTTTAGGACTCCTTAACTGAATTTATAAACATATTGAAGGTAGCAAAACACATGCCTGGGTTCTATCTGTTGATTTTTCATCCGCATTCAATACTCTTCAGCCGCACATCTTAACAGGTAATTTATTTTCTTATTTGAAAATCCATCTTAAAGGGACATTATTTGTATCTTTTGACCTTTTTTTAATTTTTTCGATGACTAAAATCCCCGGTCAAATCAATAGGAGACCTAAATTGTGACTATGGACGGCCTCAAGGATATGTAAAACCACCTTCTTGCTCTTTACGGCAAGGTTCAATGTTGGTAAGGGCTTCCGTGCGATTTGAACAAACCGCCATTATTGAACCCAAGCACATGACCAATATTACTACGCATACGTCAACCATTAAAGTACAGCCGGAACGTGAACGGCCTGTGACCTACACACTAACTTCAACACAATGGATATCGGAGGAGCACACGGCGCATAAACAAATGCATGTCTCACAAACTACTGCAAATAGTAAAACTAAGCAGGGCATTTGCTTATAAGTTTGATTTTAGTATCGATGACACGAACTGTGAAACAAATAAAACCACAGACGCAATTGGGTCAATGGTAAAACTAAAACAATGTCAGATTGCTGTGGTGATAGTGAAACAGGTACAGAGTAATGCATTTTCTGTGCATTTGATCGTTAGCAAATCTTCGTCAACTTTTAAGATTTTTAGAGCATTTTCTTGCCGTTACGTTGGTTCGTTCTACAAACATGACATGATCACTTGTTGAACTTGAGAAACATCGCACTCGGACTGAACAGTGCACGGTGTAGCATCGGTGACATCATGACACCGCGCCGGGCGAGTATGTCACCTCTCGACACACAAAGATCTGTTTTAATATTGTTATTCTCTGTGCATCGTGTAATTATTTATATCATTTGAATCGCATTTTGAACCAAAAGTAAGAACATCGCAATGACAGTTGCCTAGACCCTGTATGTCCCTGACGGCCTCCGTGCCTCCGACCCACTCCCAAAAGTGGGCTTTACGTAAGTTTAGAAGCGCAGCTGAGCACATCGTGTACCTATCCCTGCGTACAGGTCTATGTGTTCCCGGCGTTATACGGCCTCCACGCCGTATAACGCCGGGAACACACAGACCTGTACGCTTGCCTAATCGTGTACCCAGGCGAATTGGGTGTGCTCGAAAACGAAATTCCATGCAAGGTTGGGATTAAAAATGGTTTGTTTTTGGTGGAGAAACTGCACGCCGCAACCGAGGTGCTGCGAGCGATTTGGCACAGCCCTGTCACGCGAGCTAGCTTTCACCAAACAATGTACATGCAGTGATTTACGTGTCATTCGCCAAAGTAGATTGCTTCAATTTTGCGATCACCTCGACAATAACGTGACTTCCACTGAAGTTTATCCCTTTATTTTACTCTGTTTTACATTTCTATGCCTACAGGCTTTGGGCAAGTCTACAGGTGCATATTGAGGTACAATCAAGACGAAACAAAACCGCCATTACATCATAGGCCTTGTCGTCGGCTTCTTACAGCTTGTAGGCATTTGAAATGCCCATTATAAAATGTTGAACTTCTGTCTCGCAGCACAGAATAGTGTATCTAAGAGCAGGATTGGCCATCAAGATCTCCATGAAAAACTGACCGTCAAAATGTAACTGAAAAAGGGGCATCGGTAATAGGGAATCCCGAAACTGCAATACTGCGCTTTCGATTTTCACTTCGTGTGGTTTATTTTTTTACACGCGGATGCTTACAGCGACCTAGATAGCAGTTAGCAGTGTGGTCTGATGGCAGGTCAACCTTGCCAACTCTGAGGTTAAAAGTAGCCCACCATAAACCTCAGACCCAAGGTTTTTCTATACAGTGTACGCAAACGGGGTCGAAGTTGTATATGGTCGACCGTTTTTTAGACATCTTTCAACATTATCAACTGCTCGTTTGCAACAATATAATGTCAAAAGATACAAATAATATCCCTTTAAGTTTGTTGATTCGATTTTTAATTTTTTAACAAGAAGATCACAACACGTTTGAGTTAATGGCACTTTTTCTGATGTATGCATCTCATCTCCTGGCTCACCACAAGGTTGTGTACTGTCTCCACTTCTGTATATTTTGTATATCGATGCTTGCAGAAGTGGCAATGAGGACAGATTTCTAATTAAGCTTGCAGATGATTCTGTTATATTCAGTCCACTCTACGATCATGAAAGAAATCATTGACCGGTGGTTGATGATTTTGTAAGTTGTCAAAAAGTTCTTCCTTCATGGCGACGCCCTACACCAGAATCTGCTTGCCAGCAATTTGTCAAATCTTTTCAACAGGGATGTTTAGTACCACTTCTACCTTCCCCTGCCAATCTTTCATGTCTCCTTGGTATGTGCAGTCCCGCATTAACTTGGTTCCCTAGATAACGTTTTGAAAACAGTTTGATCCAGTACCCATGTTGCGTTTGGACCCCTCCTCGGTAAAATGGGCTTAAAGAGGAAGGGTGTTATCACAATTGCGCCCCTGGTGTAGTTAACTGAACGTATTCTTTTTTCCTCATTTTGTCGAGATTTGCGTGTTTTGATGACAGGTGCTTGTCGTGAGCCTCATGAGTGGAATTGAGGATTTGGGAAAGGGGTGTTTTCACAATTGCGCCAGAACAGGTGGACTTGTATTACTTTTTCTCGACAGATATCCACCATAAAGAGCTAGTGAAATCAACAATTCAATCTACACATTATTTCACTCATTTAAATCGGTTTCAATGTTGAAATAAGGCTAAAAAAGGTGGTTTTCGGGAACCCTTCAAAGCACATTGTACACAGTGGCCAATGACTAAATAAACTTTAGGAGTACCCTGGAAGGGATTATGCACAATGTGTTGACGGATTAGCTGTAAGATTTAGACAAAGTATTAACCGCTCCACCTGACTGTCTGGATTGCCACGGCATCTCTTTGCCGTTGACACGAGCGTATTATAATGTAATTTGATATCAGCATTCGACCTCGAAAAGGTTCATAGCAGCAGAAGGTTCTCATCAAGAGATATCGATAATGAGTGACATAGTGAATAGAATACTGGTTGACAACAAAACACAAATACCTGCATTTTATGTGTATGTAGATTGGCTTTGTCTGTGATCATGGAGATAAAAGAAAACATCCATGCTGTGATTCAGTGAGTTGCTTTTTTTGAACTTTATGCACCTTTAAAACCGATTAAGGTAGCGGTAAAGGCTATTTTTGCACCAATTCTTTTCTCAGAGTTAATGTCAAGTTTCAAGTGTTAGAATCAAGATATTTAGTTCAAATTTTCAGGATAGTTAATACTTTCTCCAAAGAATATAAAAATTGTATATTTGTTGCCATGATTTTGAAATATGACACCAATCGATATATAAAATTTAATTTTTCATAATTGTTTTTACATATTTGAATTTATAAATAATTGGATAGTATTAATATTAACAAATTAGTTATTAATATGTTGACACTATTAATTGTAAGATTTGTACGGCAGGATTTGTAGATAAAATTTGTTTTTATGATTTTCCTTGGGTTTACATGTCAAAAAATTATTAAAAAATTCTTTCAAATTTCAAAATGTGATTTTTAAAAAAAGTACTTCAAAAACCGTACATATCTTATCTGTAACCTTGTTAATAGGCTGAGGTTGGATTAAATTGGTATAAAATTTTGTACGAAAACTGTTATTCTGTCAAAAATGTTGAAAACAAGCCATATTTGCACCCCTCTTTTGAAGTCACAGAGCGGTCTTTTTTGTTAATCTCACTTTTGACACCTCTTTGATACTCAAAGAATTCAAAAATGCATTTACAATAGCAGTCACGCATTCTGAATGCAAGCACTGCCTTGTCAAACTTTCCTGAAAAGCAGTAATAAATGACTTTCCCTTTTCAAACATTTTTTAAAAGCTAGGGGACCTCTACCATAGTTAATACACAAAGGACTCCCCAACTTCCTCTTATTTGGTCAGTTTTTCAGAAGTTTTAACGGGCTATAACTCTGCAATGCCTATGACCCCAAATGTCTAGTTTTTTTATTCCACAGAGAATGTTGACTACTTTTATGTTTTAATAATAGTTTTATTGAAGTTTATAACTGACGCTCTAGCCTTTACCGCCACCTTAACATAATTTGACTACGAGCTTATCGTAGACAACAGTTTGCCTTTGCTCTTTACAACATTTCTGTGGTGATGAACGTTACTGGAGTCATTTTAGCTGACATGGACCAAACGTCAGTAAATGGCAACAATGTCAAAGGAGAGAATTTGAGACAACTTGAACATAAAAACAAAAACGTCGTATCAGCTGAGCCGCTGTTGTCGTCGAGTGGTGTCCCAAAAATCGCGTGTTATCGGCATCATTGCAAATGCTCTAATCGGGCTGCAAATCATCTAACATCCGTGTTTAAGTTTGGTTGTAGTATAGTATGCAAATACCTACACGACAATGCTCATGCATCATTTACACCGGATGTTGTCGTATTTACGCTTGGGTAGCTAGCTGTGTTTCACAGTAATAAAATGTCCATTAATGCATCATGATTTGTACCAATGTATATTTCCCCTGTAGTCTACCATGTCTCCCATGTGTAGACAAATTCCTGGACTAGTTGTAAAAATTCTGAAAACGTACTTTTAAGGATATCTTTCTTCTTAATTTCCATTTTATAGGATTAAGAAAATTGTACTTGATTGAGAGAGGAGATAGCATTTTTGTAAATTTTACACTGATTGTCTCTTCAGCCATACAGAATAAAGTGATGGAAAGAAGGGAGACTAGCACCTGTTTTATGAAACAAAAGGATATTGATTTTTTTTCAAATAGAAAAAACAAAAAGAAATTTACATGCTAGCTTTTTTCAGAGAGAATGACCCCTTCAGTTGGTTATAACTTGCTTCCGAAAACTTTGACACATGTAGTACCTGCAGAATGTGATTTTTTTTGGTTAATTGACGGTTTCTTTAAAATTTATATTACAATATTTCAACAAACTTTTAATAAATATAATTAATCAATTATCGTGAGATTTCACATTATTGCTTTTATGCACAACAGAAAACGTTTAAAGAAAAGTAATGTCGTTGGTACAAATCAAACAGCATTGTGGGTAATTTATTTTACTCTGTGTTTGTCACGACCACTATCAGTGCAATTATATACTATGGCGATTTCATTTCTTTTGACGACAAAGCCATCGATCGGGACACTATTTTAGAAGGTAATAGTGAAGCTGAAGAGGGCGACGATGTTCAAGTGTAACATGGAGATCGCGATCTGCAAAAGCCCTGTGTGCGATAATGAGTATGGTAGCCAAAGTAGTTTTCGCGGACATGTTAAGAAAGGCCACAAACTGTCCAACTCTCCTGACATTATTTAAACTTACAGCACAACAAGTGTGTATATTCAACAATTGTTTTGCCGTCTTTGTGCTCCAAATATTCATACGTATCTAGACGTGATTGCATTATTCCGATCAAAATAGTAGCTATTTGCCAAACGTTTACTTAGCCTGTAGAATAACTTCACCCATGTATCGATTTACGATTTCAATGAAAGCAGACAGATTTGAGTGAACTTCAGCCTTGGGAAAAATATCCAGGTGCCGCATCTTTTTTGTATATAATTGTGTATATGTTTTTTATGGTATGCCAGAATGTGTGAGAGACCACCCTTGCAGGCGATGAAATATGAACCTTTGCTAGCAAATCTGAAGAGACGTGGCATTCCCTTTTCCAACTATTGGTAGATGAAGATGTGACAAAGAGACGTGTATCATATTTTCAGACACTTATTAGGGATAAAGTTATCTACAGAAATTTATTTGGCCATGACTAGATAATCTGTTTGCAATCTAGCAGTCACAGTTAGGTTCAATCTGAGAAAACCATAAGTACAGAAAATACACATAGTGTTAATAAATTGAGTAAAGAAGGAATTGAAGCACTGAGGTATTTTGCAGGTTACATACCTGCCAAATTGTTAAGGAAATTACAGGAGTCATCTAAAACAGATGCGTGATAATGTAAGTGTGACATAGCTCTATGATTGTTTACAATTTAACCTGTGAATTTAACTGTAACGACCGACAGTAACACCTGCACGTTATCTCCCGTGCTCATTTCTGTGAGCTATGAGATAGCCGATCACTGTTTCAACTCCTGAAGTCATTATCAATGCCTGGACGACCTTTACCCCCTTTTACGCTGTGCTTATAAAACCAAGAGCGATTTGACTTTGCCGATCGTTCTTAGATAGGTATAGACGCCTTACTCTACAAATTCTGAATAAATGTAAACTGTGCATTTTAGAATGTTAGACGTAGAACGCCAGACACCGTTTAAGGAGAACTTTGGAGAATGCCAGCGACCGTGACCTGACGACTTGTGTAGATCATAGACGTTTACCGTGTAACTTGTGTTAGTCAGCTGAATAAAGTACTACGACTTGGAGTATTCCTGTGTACCTGTTGCCGTATCAGAGCCGACTATAACTACCCGCATCACAATTAAGGCATGTTGCATAAGCAATAAAGATGGCAGCAGAGAGAATAAGACAAAGGCTTGGCTTTTAAAGCAAAATAGGGTACTTCTTCATGTCACTGAAACACTCGAGTATGTTAAGGCACGGCTCCCGCAAGGGCGCCCTCTATCGACGAGTGCGTTTCGGTTTTACTGGCTAAATCGGCACATCCTTCCGTATTAGTCAAACTTTGTATATGTATTTTATAAAAAACGACTCCGCAAAATAGTATTATGTTGATAAAATCCCGGAAATAATAATTTATTTCACTAAATAACGGTATTTTTGGTTCGAAAATGGTATGGTCTGTTCGAGCACAGAATCCAGCCGGTAGACTCCCCCATATCCTGTAAATAACCACACTGTCCGCGTTGACCTCACTTTCCATCACTAGTGCGACCTATACTGTAAGAAATTTCGCCCCCGTACTAATGACTCGCCACAAAATATCAGCTGACCCTTGACGGACGACCTCCAGTACGAGCGTAATTGGGGTCAAACTGTGCCTGCACTTGCTTTCTGGGATAAAGAATTGCCAGCATGATAATGACAAACATGTCAATATAATATTCAAATCAGCGATTTAATAAAAATATCAAGTTTAGCGGCTGGATTTTGGCAATTTTCTTGTCGTAATTTGGGACTCTAGCCGGCCCGGGAAATCCCTATGCAGGCCCCTGGGGAAGCCCATCCAGGGACCACATACAATGCTTTATGGGTAGAGACAGCTGACTGTATCCTAGTAACGAGGCGGTCGCGTCCATTTCAGCACCGTACGCATTCAGCGATCGCGTCGGTGCGAGAGCAGTTCTGGAGATCGATAAAATGCTCAACCTCGCTTTTGTTTCTGACGTTTTTTTGTACATATCGTGAGTAGTGACAACCAGTAGTTGCAAAACACTCCTGTCTGTCCTTGATGAATGATGGCGAAAACAAGTGGTGGGCCACATCAGGGATCAACATGTGCTGATGGCGGCAACCCCGGGCGGCAACCATGATGGCGTAGCCACAATATCCTTCGTCAAACTGCGTTCATTTCGATATGCTCTTGATATGCCAAAGACCGAAACGGTGAAGTTGGCTGACATAAATAGCCGTTCCAAATCTCCCGTTTGGGTCTTTTGCCCACATGAGCTGAAGCCTCGAAGGGTACACTCGCGAGTATTCGCACACCATACACGTCCGCGACCCGGTTGAATCAAGCTGAGCGCGCGCGCTCAGGAAAACATGAATATTTATTAGTGCAAATTTGCATATTCATAAGAAATTTTTCGAGCCTCGCCTTAACGTACTCGAGCAGTCTTTATGTTTTTGTATAAACTGAATATGTGTGTAAACGACACCTAAACATAGCAAAAATATGTTAAGAATCTCAAAACCACGTCATCCATGAGCCAATTATTGAAGACATACACTCCTGTCAACAGAATAATTCATTTTTGGTATCAATTACTAGAAAAGATGAGAGAGGAGAATTGTCGTATTCAATGCTCTCAATGATAGTAAAACTTTATGTTCAAGTTAGATGCTCCTCTTTCAGTAGAAGTGTGGTAGCGCTATATAAAACTACTAGCTTGCATGTGGAGGGGTCAAACGGACTTAGAGAAACCTTAAAATGAATGTTAAAAATGGTGTGCTTACATCGATATTGCGAACAAATCACTGAATTATTTCTCATGTGTAAAGGAATCACGAGTTTAAACTGGTCTTTCCTGTGCAATATTATTAAAATCGTTTTAGCAAATTTGACAAGAGCAGTGCAATAACAGTTGGTCAACCCTCAATGCATACTTTTTATGTAAATGATTTTAAATTATCATGGCAAGCATTTACACTTTTATTTTCACAAACCTATTGTTTTAATTTTACACATTCAGGCTCTGTGAAGAAATACAGCTAAGGTATTTTTCGAAAATCGTATACACTACGATATAATTAATGTTTTTCTTTACTTTAAACAGACCAAGATGCAATAATGTTGTAGCATGAACCAATGTATCATGAAATCATTTGTTTAATTTAATTGATTACCCTTTAAACTATATAGTGACACTGTGATTTTGTGGATTTTTTTTCTAATTTTTTCACTATTACAGTTCTTAACATCATCTCGTCTTTCTTGTTCTACTCCCTGTAGCACACTGAAATGTCTAGTATTGTACTTGTCAACACAGCCGCTCTTTGTCAACAATATTGTTCTTGTTGACAAATATATTCAAGTCTGGACTTGAATTTAATTTTAAGCAATTACAGTGCTGACAGTAAATATCTTGGTTTTGGTGGTTAATCAAAAGCTGGGTAGTTTATCATAATTCTAAAATTAAAACAAGAAACTCCAGGTGAAATGTAGAACAAAAATACTGGAAAATGGCCGAAAGCTGCAACTAATAGAGCTTTTAAAATTATAAATTCAATTTACCTGTTCACCCTAAAGTAAGCCAGTGTTTCGTCACAGTTGTCACAATTTCTTGAAATGCCATTTGTGAAATGTGCATCGTCGTCTTCGTTGTGGCATCTTTTTACGTCTGGGGACCTGCATGACAGATTAAGCACATGATCAAGCACATGTATTGCTTCATGACACATGAGAATGCCATGTATGTAGCCTGAATCATAAACAATGTTTTATACACCAAATTCCCCCTGTAAATATGTTAAATTACAAAATTACGGACGTCAGTATATTTCAAATAGTGTTATAAATCCTCAAATCAAAGAAAATCTACATCAAATACTATCTACTACGCAAGCCACTTTGATCAAAAAGATACCGAAGAATTCAGTATCGACTCAAGGGTCACAAAGGAAACGAAATGGTGGTTGTGTCATGTTTTTAATCCTACGCTATACTGTGTTTTTAGTTATTAACTCGCCAAGTTACCCTTCGAATTGCTCATAACCAGAAAAATAGGTATCATTTGAACAGATTTGACCAATCTTCAAAACGGAAAATCATGGATATTTCGATGTTTACACAACGAACACTTATCGTTAACGGACGCCATTTTCTTTAGGCGTGGCAAAGTATTACTAAAATAAAAGTTTGCGTTTAATCGTATACCTTATAAAAACCTTATATAAAACCTGGGCGCTTCATCGTAATTTTGAGTTTACTGTAATCAGGAGAAAACACAGTGTATTGTAAATATCTGAGGTGTGAAAAATAGTTGAAAAGACCAATCTGCCACTTTACAATAGATGTTTATTCTACCTAACGTTTTGGACGTACACACACGACCTTCATCACAGGATATACAGACACAATGGAGAAAGGAGACAAAAATTACATTTTGTGCAACCCGGTCAATGACTATGAGAACAAATACGCAGATAGTTATCGTATATTAGGCAATGCAGCTACGGTTTGGTAGAATGTAAAGTCTATAGTAGAAATGTGACTACTGTAAAGGAAGAACAAACAAACAATGAAACAGCTGAAAACGGCAATGAAGTTAAGTGGGAAAATCAAACAATGCAATGTCTTGAAAGGTAGATACTGTATTCCCAAAAGAAACCAGAAAGAAACTTACAAGTTTATGAAACACGTCTGTTCGGTTTGAGCTTTCACAGTGAACAAAGAAAAAAATAAAAATAGGCTCCCTAGTTTTCAGATGAATGGTTGGCCGCTTAACAGGTGTCAGCGTTAACTACGGTCTCTTTTGTTAATTCCTATAGGATGGATGATGCCCAGATTATAAATATATTTTATTTCCATTTCCTTTCTTTTTACTTTCTATCTCCCTTACAAGACTAAGGTAGATGTTACCGGAATTCCCAGTCATCTTGTTATCGTTTCCTGTGGTATGTAAGGGAAATCAAATGGGACGGCAGAAATGTTACAGGAGTTGCCAAGCTGAATATAATCATAACTGTTTTGTATAGAGTAATTCGCAATATTATGACTATGTTCTAGTTCGATCTCAATTTCCTTAACCCATCTCTCGTAGACATATTCGAGCAATAATTTTCATCAGTCCGTTTCTCTAACATAAATTGTGTAATAGCGCTTTCCCCAGCTGGATTTATCTGTTGTTGTCATGACAGATCTGTCACAAATAGTACAGCAACAAATTGCCAATTTCACATATTTTGACTGACTTGGCATGAAAACAAAAACTTTCTTTCAAAACTTCTATCTCATCTTATATTGTTGTTCTTAATATTTAAAAGAGTCAGTATCTTTAACTTTTCATGATTTTTTTCACTTCTTTTGTTTTTCAATGTCCACCTCTTTCTTTTTTTTTACTCCCAAGAACATGTTTAGATATAGAGTATTGAGCTTGTCAACTCAGCCTGTACATGTGGAAACTGCAGTGTCATTGTTGACAAGGGAATTCTGGTCCATACTAGGGTTCAAATGTAAACAATAACAGACGATGTGTTGAATAATAGTGGGTGTTCAGAATTGTCTTTAGAAATTGAACAAGAAATTGCAATTGACATACAGACATATGGAAAAAATGCCCAAAAGTTTAAACTACAGTATTGGCTCCTTAATTGTCATTTTTGGTCATATATCAATCATTAAACAAGCTAGTTCAGTGATTTTAAAGTTAAAAATAGATGTCTTTGGCAAGGGAAAACAAATCTGGAGATGCAATAGAGTATGCACCTTTGCAATTTGCATAAATCCCATATAGCCGCGAACATTCTAATACATAACATTTTCGGTCTTATACCACATATTAAACAAGTATTTCAGTGATTTCTAAGTATATTTTGCATTGACCAACAAGTTTGAAGGTACAACGTTTCACTTGATAGTTTTTATTTGCAGAAATTCAATATTGGTCCAACATTCCTACAGAGGACATTTTGGTCATATACCATGTTTAAACAAGCTATTTCAGTGATTTTAAAGTTTGAATATATTTTTGGCATAAAGAAACACCTTTAGCGGGTCACTGTTTTAAATCCTCACTTTGACGATAAGGATAAATTAAATATTGCTCCCGAATAAATGCTAAATTGCGTGATAGCTTCAAAAATAAATAAGGTCTTTTATAGTTTTTCACAATAGGAACCTAGAAATTGTTAAGGAACAAAGTCGGCCATTTTTCATAACTGTTGTTTGGTACGAGATACTACTTATATTGTTTGACATGTTAAAATATACTTAATGATACTTTCATTGATTCTGTGAACTCAAATAATTTGACCACTTTTAATGACGGTCACCATAATGTTTTAATAAACCATTATTATTATTATCATTATTATTATTATTATTATTATTATTATTATTATTATTAATGAGTGACCATGCATGTATTCGACCCCGGTTGCCTAAAACCGGGGTCAAATATATGTATGGTCACACATTCATTCAGTATCTTTCAATATGTCAAATAATAAACGTCGCATTTAGTATCAAACAAAATCCATGAAAAATGGCCGACTTTGTGTCCCTTTACGTCATTTAATTTTTCATGTGATTTTTCTATGATGACGGCTGTTAATGATTGTGAGTCGTCTGAATAAATATTCCCTTTCTGAATACAACATCGGATTCATCTGTGTACGACCACAGGGTACAGAAGTGAGTAGCCTGGGGATGGGGAGGGGTGGGGAGGGGTGATTTTTTGTGCAATTTTTTTAATTTGATTTTAGTAATTTTGACTGTGACATTTCAAATGATCTGCTGTCCGTATCAGAGGAATAATTGATTAAGTCAACATCACAGCCGTCCCACACGATTAAAATAAGAAAAGGGGTGAAGATCACGGACACAGTGTTACGATGTCGTCCGTAAAACTAGTGGACGCTTAAATATTCATGAATTCGTAAAAAACAGGAAGTTAAACAACTTATTATTCGTAAATAAAGGGTAAAGGAGCTCCCTAGTGACCGGTCATTGAGAGAAATTACTGAAAAAAGTCGAAAACCTGAAAGCCACAACCTACGGTCGTGTAGACAAATATTGGCAAAACTTCAAAACTTTACACTTACAGCCATGACCTTACGATCGGTCGTGTAGAAAAATTACCAGTAACAAAGTGAAAGCCTGAAAGCCATAACCTCATGACCGATCATTGAGAAAATGTCGGGCTAAACTCTATACTTTACAGCCACGACCTCACGACGGTCGTGGAGAAAATGTCGGGAAAAATTCAACGGCTACGACCTCAACCGGTCGTAGAAAGAAAATGAAGTCGAATACCTGAGATCCACGGTAGTAGAGAAAAATGTCGTGAAAATTCAAAACTCTACAGCCACGACCTGGCGCGACCGGTTGTGAAGAGAAAATATCGGGGAAAATCGGAAACCTTAAATCTACGAACACACAACCGGTCGCGGAGACAAATTTAAGCTCCTTGTCTGTGATGAATCAACTAGGCTACCGTCCGACCGATCAGGAGAGAAAATGTAGAAAAGTTAAAAAGTCACTAACAACAACCATAAGGAGAGAAAACTTAGAAAAAAATTAAAATACATTTAAATGTGGACAGCCTGAAGGAGAAAAGCAACGTTACGAAATTTTTGATGACATAGATTAACCCTTTCACCGCGTTCCTGACTACATTTTTCTACCCTAGGACTTTAAAAAGCTAAGTCCATGCTTTTAGCTCATTCATATTATGTGCTGCCGTCGTTGAGTTGCATGTTTGAAGCATAATAAATCGGCTAGAAGTGTGTATACCACCAAATTGCGTGACCTCCATGCGTCTTACTACCGTCATCGTATTGAAGGAGCTGACACCAAGGGACTTTTTCGTATCATCGATAATATGACAGGTACGAAGGGTGCAATTTCTTCGATTAAGCCAGATATGGACTCAGCTACACTTCCTGATATCTTTGCAGACTTTTTCCATACTAAAGTTGTTAAGATTCGAGAGAATTTGTCCTTTGT
>LD348620.1:0-60953 GCA_001465055.1 Ptychodera flava | reverse complement strand
AAACGTTTATGAAGTAACAATTACAGTTTATCATGAATCGATACAAATAACATTGCCAATCTTAACCCCTGGCGCGACACCAAGGGCTGAGCCCTATATAATATTATGGATAGTCTCGGATGTATAAGCAGGGACGCCGGGCAAACGAGTCGGTCACAGTCGATGACGGTGTGCTACGTTTACGAAAGAAGTTAGATGTACGGTGACGATATGGTGGCATCGAATAATATGGATAGTGTATAATACTGGCATATACGATGACATCAATCTATACTGAGCTGCCTGTAGCGTTGTTCGTTCAGTTGATGCTGTCCTAGCCTCGCTACAAGGAGAAAAAATTATCCTTGTCTGTTGCTGAAGAAGCTACCACCTCGATTGACCAAGGAGGTTTGTGGAGATGCAGAGGCAGGAAAGTGATACCTCGCCCTTCAGAATTTACAGACGTTTTGGTTACATTCCCGAACTCATCGTTAGCAACTTTTTGTGACAAAAAGGATACAAATTGAATCCTTGTTTGATTTTGTAGGATTAATTAAAACCAGTCGTATAGCGAGCTCATATAAAACATTTACTCATTTTGAGCATGATGAAAGAACTTTGACATTGTATAACATCAAATGCATCATGGAAAATGTGTTTACTGCTGGACTGGAAATAAACAGGGTTGAGGTCAAAAGGTTCTAATTCCGACTTCCGCCCTTACGGACAACGTCGGACCACGGCCGACTTAATAATGTAGGTTGTTTTTCTGGCTCAAGACGACCATTTTAGACAGAGGAAATTGGCATCCAGCAATTCATCAGTATTATGATACTTTTGATAGTCGTTAAATTTCGATTGAATTCTATACCTGCTTAAATTTGCATTTTTCGTGGCACTGTGTCTGTGATCTTCACCCCTTTTCTTATTTTGCTACGTGTGTGACGGCTGTGGTTTTGACTCAATCAAGTAATCCGCTGATAAATTGGCAATGTTTTCGGAGCAATTAAAGTGGTGTATACACAAGTTGAAGTGGAAATAAGAATGTGTTGGTAATATATAAAGCCGTCAGACGATGTGGAGTGAAAATCTTTATTTGAAATACCACTGTCAAAATTAATATTATTACTTTTACTGATAAAGGAAGTAGTCAGACGGTTAGGAGTTGAAATCTTTATTTTAAATATCACAGTCAAAATAAATAAAATCAAATAAAGTAAACCGTTGCACAAAAAACCCATCCCTCCCCATCTCACCCCTACCGAACCCTAGGGGACTGATTTTTGCGCCCTGTGATGCGACATTATTTGTAATTTGTACGCGTTTTAAAAACTGTACAGTGTCAAAATATCAACAACTAACAACTACTAATATGTAATGTTTACTGTTTAAAAAGTTTTTTAATGTAGATTTAACCCCCTTCTTATTAACGAGTAAGTCTGGACGTACATCGTGAAATAGTTTGTTTAATACGTGGTATATGAACGAAAATATATTTTGTAGGTATTTTGATCGCCGTATTGCATATATGCACATTAACAATATGCCTACTAAAATCAAAAGACCAACTTGTCTTAACTGATGGGTAAGTGAAAAATTTTGTGCATTATCAAAAATATAATGAACACAAAACAAATCTTGTGAACAAGGACTCTGAATGCCAAGAACCTTATTTTGTCCTTGTAATGATTCATACTCTTCAAACGACTTCTTAAAACAATTCTTATAAAACCCTCACATTTCCTGAGCTTTCATAACATACTCATTATATCTTGATGTAAACAATAATTTATCATCTTCTGATGAGGCAAACATAATTTTGTATCGAAACTCTTCACATTTCACACAAATATCAGTTTTGTGAGAAATGGTTTGAATGTGATGAACACGGTCTTTCCATGTATTCTAACTGTGTCTGCTCACATGACTCTACATAAGACGAGTATACTATCTCATTTGTTAAACTGGATTGTAAATAGACTGGTGGAGTGCCTTTCTTTCGACGTGGTACACCTGGCATAGGCAAACCAAACCATCTGAATACTCCATATTGAACTTTCCAATGTGCTGGATGATATACAGTGACAAATAAAAGTAGATGTATGAAAACATCTTCAGTTATGGCTGGTATTATTTGTCAGTTTGTCAAACCGTTGCCTGCTTCAATGGGAGATCATCATTCGTCTTTCTTCAAAAATATTATTTCAAACAATCAACACTAAGCATTTGATTTTCCTAACAAAATAAAGAACAGGTTTGTGGCTCAGAAATCTGGCCTAAAGTGACCTAGCACCTATCAGCTCATTGGTGGAAACACTGACACAAATCATGCTGTAGTGACAACTTAACGGGCCAGTACTGTAGTTTAAACTTTTGAGGTTTTTTTTCCATATGTCTGTATGTCAATCGTTATTTCTTGTTCAACTTCCAAAGTCAATTGTAAACACCGGCTGTTATTCCACACTGCGTCTGTACTTGTAACATTCACTGTTAAACTTATGACATTTTACAATGAGATGATAACCAATGCAAAAAATAGTTGTTTTGTACAATATACATTCTTGTGTGACTTGAAATATTACACTTCAGAAAATAGTAGCAAGCTTTTTACTTAAGGTAATCATTATCTATACAACATTAAGGATTTTAACTCCAAATATATACACCCATGTAACCCTCAATGGTAAGGTATTTCTATAATACTTAAATTTAGATTCCCCGCCTTTTTAAAACTATGGCATTAGGCGTTTCCTTTTATTTTAGAAGAGATAAATTCCTTTGAAAGAAGTGTTGACAATATGTAGCTTCGTTTAAATATATTGCAAATTAAAGTCAGCCAAGAGCAGAGTTTCCTTATCATCTATGAAACTTGTGTTACTTCTTCTGAATGTCAACCAACGGAACTTCAAAGAAACCGCTTGGTAGTTAATAAATGTTTTTGATAAATATTGCTTGTAATTATATGGATATTTTAGATTGGTTCAATTGTCAGGACATTTTAGATTAGTTCCGTAATTGTTAGAACTATCTTCAAAGTCTTCAATGTACCTTGTAAGTTCTAGTGCGAAACTAAGTGAAGTTGCATAATTTGTTATCAAAAGTAACACTGCATGAAAACCCAATAATTCAGATAAATTCACATTAATGAGTTGCATGTATTATAGAATAATACACATGAATTCACATGAATCCACATGAATACAGGCTTGCTGAATACAAAAAATGGATTCTTGACTGTATTCATCTGTATATGCACTCTTCAGCTAAAATACAGGCAATAATCCATGTTAATACAGTAAGTATTATAGGGTTTTTATGCAGTGTAAGGGCCCTTGGATTGATTTTATATGTCTGTGATAGCATGCGGTTTCTTGTTTGACAACACAATTTTTAAACTTTGCCCTCAGAAACTGCTGATCACATAGTGCTATTGTATGCAAAACACGTCGCTAAGCATTAGGTTTCTCGAAATACTCACCCAACACTTAATCACTGAACGTGAGATAAAAGTCAGCCGACAAGACTGTATTCAGTGCATTTTGCATCTGATACCCTTACTAGCCAATTATTTCAACTGTGGTTTGTTTTTTCAACAAAAACAAGAACACATATTAAGTATACTGGAGAAAGTTGAACGTCGATACCTCCGGACTGCTATCGATAATAAGGTATTTTTAAACGTTCAGTTTATCATAATTACGTGCAGTGTTTGTTGCAATACCGAATTGTAACGCCAACAATGTCGTTCATCTGCTTTTCTAGCCCCTGCTTATATTTAAATAAGACACAAATAACTAAAATAAGTCTTCGGCAGGCCTCTGCTCATTTGCTACAATAAGCAATAGTTGGTATAAAACATGATAGAAACAATTACAGGGTAAGTGCTATTCGAAATATGCCTTTTACATATTATTATAAAAACGATATGTATTACTATGAGTCATTCATCAAGTGTCAGTTACTTTTGTTAAAATGTGCGATTGTTGTTTTTACTTCTTAATTAGATGGCCGTATAATAAAGCCAACATTCGTTCATGTTTATGTAATAATACCAGTAAAAGACAGCAGAAAATGAAAATACGAATCAAAAATTCTTTAAGATGGCGCCCAAAAAACTTTCGACGAGGTCCTATTTTGTCCTTTTTTCAAGAAATCAAGAAAGGAATAGACATGCAAGCAGTGTACCTCATTTGCGTGACAAAGAGACCACCTATCCTACTTACAACGACATTTTTTTTGTTTTCGTTCTGTTTTGTTTCGTTCTTGTTATTTTCTTTTCGTCTAGGTGATCAGGATATAACCTTCAAACAATGCCTCTGCTTAGGGTTTGGTATTACGTGATAATATCAGTAACAGGTGCTTTTACTTCAGACATTCTAATCGGCCTCAACGAATTGCCGGGAATAACTGAAAGTAGTGACCCCCATGCATGTTTTTGGTTCACAGATCACAATGATGAAAGGTATGTAATATCAAAATACAATTGGCAAGAAAGTAAATTAAAGTAACTAATCTATTGATACATACGAACCAATACATACGCAGATTAGTAAGGATATCATCGATTTAGTACTTATGTACAAAATCAGCAATATTTTGGGACGCTGAGCAGAATCATCATAATATTAGAATATTATCACTTCTCTTCAAGCAACTCAGTGTTTAACCAACACATGAGCAACCGCAGCTTATCCTTGTGCTACCTATAATGTACTTGGAAAGCAACAGACTAACGACATTACTATGAGAAAAAATAAAGCATTTAACTGCTGAATTTCAGCTAAACCTGTCTCTTACTCTTTAGTATCACAAGATTGGAACTAATTTGGGAGAATGGGATATTGTTGTAATGTTGGTAAAATCAGCAAATTTAAGCTCATCTACGTTTCTTTGTTGTTGTTGTTGTGATTCTTTTGTAATTCACCAGTTTTTATGGTTATTAGGTTGAATTTGTAATATTGAAACTTTCAGCAATTGTGCACTTAACACTCTTGATAAACTTGAACAATTAAGAAATTAGCTCAACTTTAACATTTGTCGACTGTGACAACCAAAATATTTGGTTATACTCGGGCCAATAAATCAATGAACGCATAAAATCGTCTGTAAGTGATTCAAGCCTCCCGGTCAAAACCTTGACGTAACAGATTTGTTTTCGTGTGACAGCGTTTTCAGATGTTGTGATGGTTATTTCAAGATAAACGAACACGCGAAGTGTGTAGGTAAGTACTATACACATTATCAATTTTTCGAGCTGTGGTGTATACGCAGATAAAGCTTACGTTTCGTTACGGCTAAGCAAATCTGCTAAAAAACAAACAGACAATCCATTAAGTAAGAGTACTGTAGTACCTAAGAGCACAATTAACCAAAATGAAACGATATGTTGGGTCACTCTCCATATATGACAAATCATTAAACCTCAACACTTAAAACTGAAGGTTGAATGGCATGATCTCGTCCTTTTGTGCTTTTATAACAAGATAAATTGAAGTTATCAGAGATAGGATGAGAGATCATGTTGTCTATGAAATATGTCGTTAATATAACTGTAGAGCAATCCTTCTCCATGTGTTAAAATATCTCTTCAATCCGTCTCCCATCTTCACAGAATGCCCACAGGGAAAATTTGGTATGTTTTGTGAGAAGAACTGCACTTGTGAAAATGGGTCTTGTGACAAAATTGATGGTACTTGTAATTGCCCCGAAAACTATTTCGGTAAAACCTGCCAATATTCTTGTAATTGTGAAAATGGTGCAACATGCAATCCGGATGGATCGTGTAGTTGTTTAGACGGATTTTATGGGATGCTCTGTCAATCAAATTGCTCCTGCCCTAATAACAAAAGGTGCGAACACGCTAGCGGAATTTGTGTCTGCCATGATGGGTTTTATGGCAATGACTGTTCGCCATGTAACTGCAACAGGAATGGCAATTGTGATCCATTTAGCGGGACTTGTGATTGCTTTCCTGGATATTACGGGGAGCTCTGTAGTGAATCTTGCAATTGCTTCAATGGTGCTAGTTGCATTGATGGGAATTCAGGTTGTGAATGTACTGATGGGTGGTTTGGACCGGATTGCACTGTTTGTGACATCGACAGGCTTATAGAAGGTGATCAGTATTTTTGTGGAGACAAGTGTTCACATTGTTATAATGGAGATGAATGTTCCGTTGTGAAGGGAAACTGTAATTGCACGCCAGGTTGGCAAGGTGGCCGATGTGATAAAAAATGTGATGAAGGTTTCTATGGTGAGCATTGTTTAGAGCTGTGTATTTGTGACAATGGCAGTTGTGACCATGTTACTGGAAACTGTGTTTGTTCACCTGGGTGGAAAGGTCCTGATTGTAATATACCCTGTCCTGCAAACTGTACAACCTGCAAGGACAATGTCTGCACTTCCTGCAAGCTGGGGTGGAGAGGGGCTAATTGTACAGAACAATGTCAAAATGGTGTCTGCGATGACAGTTGTCAGGAAAGATGCTCCGATGGCCAATGTGCAAGTCTTTGCGACCTTGGTGACGTAAAGTGTAAGGAAGATAAAGGGTAAGATTACTAAATGCAATTAACGGATGTGCAAGTATTCAAATCTTCTGACAGTAAAAAAAAGGGTTTATCAAGGAAATGTCCTGGGTGCGCGTTATCTCAAAAAAACGACACAATGTATTGAACACTAGTGGTAATATATTGTTCGTGCCTCAAGTACATTGGGTTGCTTTATATTTCAGGTTTGATATGATAGTATCTGTGTGTGCTTGACATTTACGTACTTTTTATACAGTGGAACTGATGCATAAACATGAATTCTAATGTTATTTTGTAAATTGAATATTTTCTAAGTAGATACGATTTTAGTGTCTCTGATATAGGTAGTTGATATCCCTTGTCGGATGTAGTCGATGCGCTCGTGGTGAATCAGAATCCATCACTTTCTATCTATTCCTATTTTGGGGTCAAATAGGACTGTATTATGATGCCTATGAGAGAATAAAGTTTTTTCGAAAGAATACGCCTCTGGGGTTGGACGAGGAGTGAAGAAAGCTGTTTTGCTTCTCACGTTTTCATATAAATATTCTCATTTGGTAAGGGGTACTAGCTTTTGGCACAATATGGGGAGTTTCTTTAATATGTACTTTGAAACATCATGAAATTAAGTGGTGAAATGACGATAACCGTATGTTTTTTTTTCTCAAACATGGCAGACAACATCCCTTGTTTCACATGTAGGGCTGTGACGTAGAAATTTGCGAGTTTTCGTTTTTTCATTCGATGTCAACAAAGGATGCTTTGTTCGGGAAACAATGGATGTAAAATTACTCCATGGGCAAACGAAATCTCAGCTATATTTGAAGGTAGCTCCAAGTCGGAAATAAATTCAATGTAATTAATGTGCTAGTACTATTGACCAATGACAGACATGCTTACAATGGCCCGTACCTGAACCTATTTTCGTAAGCAGTGCAGCCAGAGGTAGATATGGGGCACGGGAGCTGACGTACGAAAAACGACGAGTAAGACTTGCCATGGATCGATTGTGATGTTGTTGTAATATGGATATAATACATCGCGAGTTTCAGTCATTCTCGTTGTACCAGACTTTTGATAGTCCTGCAATTTGCTCTCCATGAAAGAGACTTTTGAGGTCCATGTCTAGCAGTGCATACATGGCGGTTAACAGTCGTTTACAAGTTTTGCTTGCAGAGACCCGGAAGTTGTGTCTGTTGTTTACGTCACTGAACCACCTGAAGCATATTCCGGAGCTTGACAGGCCATCAAGTATGCCATAGATTAAACGGTTTGTATGCGATAAACTTAGCCTGACTTTATAAACCCGTCAACTTGACATCGCTACAATTGGGAAAGAGTCTCCCGGCTTCGATGACAATACTTTTTTTAAGAAAACCAATTTCATTCTTTTCATCATGCTGCTTGAGCAAAACATTAATTATGCTAAGTACGTTGATCTCATTAACACGATTGGAACTAATTATGGATATTTGTATTTTTATACTTTTTTTAATTTCTCAAAAGTGTTAGGTGCCATATAGATGAATGTTGCAATATTGCAAATTGCTCAAAAAAACAAGTTTGTAAAATAATGTCAAGAGAAAGGCAGATGAGATTACATGTGTAGATTAAATCGACATTACTTCACCAGCCAATTATCCCAAGTTAGTTCAATTCGTGTTCATTCTATTTTCATCATGGGGCTGAAAGTATAGAGAGTTGAGCGGAAGAATGTTTGCGGTAGAAACGACTGCTTAACATACTCTACACATAGCGGTAGATGTATTTTTGCAATTTTTACTAAAATCTAGACATTGACAGATTCCGTCCTTGTACATTCAAGAACAGCAGGCATAGTGATTTGTATAGATTTCCCACTAACACTATTATTTACTATAGCCTAGTTAAGCGATGTTTTCATTGCTTTGCCATGATAAAGTTTGAGAGCGATGCCTGAGAGCGATTGGATGCGCTCGGTAGCCAAATGAACTCTGCAGCGTGCGGAGCAGTCGCAATCAGACAAAACTATAGCTCGCTTATAGAACCACTCTTTATAAGGGTGGGGATTTGGCCGAGCGGTTTTGACTGTGATGTCTTCGCTAGGTGTCTTTATCTAGTACATTATGAGTCCGATTTACTGAATTTATCCAATAGTACTGACGTCATATTAAATGTCAAAGGTCGCCTAAGTATGAGAACATATGCAAAAAGTAAAATTGGAAAGAGTGAGTTCACTAGTAACAATAATGGTGAAGGTAAAGGTTTAGAGTGCCAAGTTTGGCTTAAAAGCGTATTACCGTGATCCCCCGTATGTGGGAAGTATACCGAATAAATCTACTTGCAATGTTTTCTTGAATTCGCGACCACATTTCTTCCCTTTTAATATATTTATAACACTGACTTTCCCTAGGGTTTACTGTAAATGAGCTTCGAGTCTTTGTAATATAATTTTCTCTTTTTTGTATGTTTACTGCTCGAACGGCGGGCGCACTTCCGTGAGGGTCTTTGGTAAATAACTTAATTGCACCTAATTTTTGTGGATATTGTTCTTCGAATGTTGTCACTTCAATATTTTTGCATCCATTTTGTACGTATTGTAGATATACTACACGGAAAAAAACTGTACCGTAAATCATTAACACATTAAAACAGTAGTAAGATCAAGAGATACAAAGGCAGAGAGAATTCATCATATTTTACTCATAGAATGAGTCATATCAGCGTTGACATGAAATGAAAGACATTAGAAAGCAGCATCGTTCGCGTCCTATACATTTAACCTGTTTTTTATCCCCAGGTCATTGGCCAAAAACAACCAGAATCGTTCACAATTATTCAAAATATGTTAAGTCGAATTGCACTGAAATTTTAAGGGTACATGCCTCTCGATCTCATTACAGAATATTCGAATTTTACAGTCCCCTTCATGCATATGATCCATACAACTGATATGATGCTATGAAGCATTCAGTCAGAAAGTATATGCTAAAACTTCAAGTGGCGCCAAAGATACCATTGTAAATTTCCAAGGTGACAAATTGTTGTACCAGGCGTTTTGAAATGTATGATATCGGAATAAAGGTCCCACTCGCTTTTAACTATGGATCGGTGTGAACATTAGAAGTCATGTGGAAAGTGACACGGCGAGGAAGCTGGCGAATGTAGGACATTTGCTCGCGACGTAAGGGAGCGTTCAGTTATTACGGCCGGGCGGTGGCCGGCAAAATCTATGGGGGTCACCTTAAATTTGAAAACTGCAATGGGGGGGGGGGTCATGTTTCATGACATGTATTATTCAAACATATCAGAGAGGGGACACTAAATTTTCATAAGTATCCGTCCCGTCAAAGAGCAGTTTAAGTGTTCAGAAATACCTTTGGAGATAAATACCTTTGGAGATAAATATAATTTGCTACATGATTTCATTCTCTGAAGTTATTTAACTGTAAACCTGAACAAATGTATTATCATTTGTCACATCAACATCTTGACTTGGCAACTCTGGGGCTTGACTTATTGTAAATCGAGCTTACTGAAGGCAGTGAACAATTCCTATTATTTACATATTAGAGATGTAGCAAGTTTTGTCATGGAAATTATTAAACAGTTACAAATAGACTTTTAGTACTTTGAAGTGACATTACACTTATAGGTGAAATTCCAATTTCATAATTGTTGTCAACAAGTGCAAAAGTATAGCAAGTGTTTCATTGGAAAACAAATATTCACAATTTTATCGTAGATCCCATATATAGTGGCTAAACATTTTTGGTGAAATTCTAAAGTCAGCTTTTTTGTCCGCATACCAGTTGTAAAAACCCTTTTCCAATAAAGTACATTTATGCCAATTATCAAATATCTATAATGCATAGATATAATTTTGTATTGAAAAAGTATTACATAGTTTTATCATAGACTACCATGTATAGTGAATCAAAATTGTCAACAGCTAATTATCAATTAAATCCAAATATTAAAATTTTGTATACACACGCTTGTGCAAAAATAGTGCGATCCACCTGTAATTTCCGTCCAATCTCATTAAGGGGTAATTTCAAACTTTTAGAAAATCAGAGGGGGTAATTTGAACATTAACACCTTGTGAATGTAAGGAGGGCCTTTTGAAAAAAATCTGAGAATCCATTTTTATTCTTTCACCGAGGTGTTTGTGTATGCATCTTTACACAAGCAGTAAGGGGGTCATGATATTGTTGTCATCTTAAAAGGGGATTATCATATGTTTGGTGCAGTGGGTAGGGGGTTAACTTATTTTGACTGATGCGCAGGCCATAATAACTGAACGCTCCCTAAGGCATCTTGGTAGCTTGGACTGGCTACATACCAATAAATTTACCGATTGAATACGAAAGCAGAGAAGACGAGGGCCTTGCAAGATATGTGGTGTCTCACTACAGCAATAGTAAAGGCTTCTTGTACTGGCATGTCACTTCATGATCATCAACAAAAATGTAAATGCCTGGTGTCGCAGCACGAAGGGATAGCTGGTCCTATTCCGCAACGACCTACAGACCTTAGGGAGGACGAACTGAATATGTATCTCCTTTCAAGTTGAACATCAAAATATTATACGGGTAATGGCAATAAAGTCTACACAAAGAAAACAAAGCTCCAACACTCTGGAAAGAGGCGCGTCTTACTTCATTGCAGATAGGCGTGCTGTTGAGATGAACGTCAATGAGGAGGAATTATTGATGAATAACTTTTGCCTCTTCATAGATTTTCATGTGCCGTTTACACTGACAATGGCCCCCATGTTCTGAATACACGGCTAGTTTTCAATCGCGTTCGAACCCACAACATACGACATCAGTCGCCTAGCGGAGAGGCCACAGAGAGAACCGCTCGGCTAAATCTCCACTCCCAAAAAAGAGTGGTTCAATAGCCGGCAAAGTTGTTACATTTTTCTGACTGAGACCGCTCCACACGTTGTAGAGTTCGTGAGCACTCACACACGCATGCTCACTATCACACATCGCACATACAAACCTTATCGAGGCGAAGAAACGAATTTCATCGCTTTAACTGGGCGAACGATATATATGAACATATGAACATATGCAAAAGGGCAGTGCAAACGAATTACCGTGACGAAGGACCGTGCCTGGGAATGCAGGCTCATGTCTATGTCCTTTTTGATGTCATGACTGCTATTGGAGATCGTAGCCTGACGAATGTCCTTTACTTGGTTACTCTAGGGTACCACACAGTGTCAGGTGGGTAGAACCGCCATTCAACTTCAACATTCAACTTGATGAATGGCCCAACTTATAGGGGAAAGACAGAGTTCCTTCCATTGCTCTTGACTTGGCAGTAAATATTTTAGTACAGTGAAGCATCGGAAGGATCCGATCTATGAGCAGAACAAGTATTCTCACCAAACTTGTCGATCTGCATTATGCTGTCGCAGATCGGATTCAGAGTTATGGCAGTTCAATGAAGCTCAAATGCCGATCTGCACAGAATATGTTTAGTTGTCATATGTCTACTGCAGACTATCTTAAAAGACAAAATTCAGCTTTGTACTGCTCCTGGCAGATCGCACAGCAGCCATTGCGCAGCTATAAATCACTAGGTTAAACTATGTTGACACTAAAAGTATCACACCTCACTGGCAGCGAGCAGAGGTGACTGATTGGCGCGCGATCAAAGTCTTAAACTGAAATACGGGTAAACATGAATTGAATTAACTCCCTCCATTCTTGAATGGAACTTCTGTTTTGTGATCAAGGCTCAGAAAATCGATCGTTAGTAAATCATGCGTACGTGTAAAATCATGTACCGCCTATGGTATCAGCATAATGCTGGAACGCTCACCTGTGCGTTCAAGTTGGCACCGCAGCTGGTCTCCCTTATATGCTGTAGGTCAGTAACAACGTGTCTTTGGAGGAATCTCTCTTCATCCATGTCAGTGTTATGAAAGCTTTAATCCGTTTTATCTTTTTCATTTGTAGTTCCGAACAAACATTTCATGACTAGTAAGAGGTCCAATGGTTCGAAAATAAATGTAAACACATTTTGCGTGCACCATTGCTACTTACAGGTGGCTATGTGTGCAGTTAAACTATAGGCTGACATCACACTTGATGACGTCATTTGTCATGTGATAATTGTCCCTGATTAGTCAGATTTACTTAACGACCCAGGATATAGAGGTCAAAATGCCTGCCAAAAAGACCCAACAGTTCCAATGTCGTCGGGCTTCCGGTTACCACTAAACTGTGGATGAATTTTCGCCAAAAACAGTTATCCAGACGTTGATAAATGGTAGCAAATTGAACGAGTATCCTTGCCGACATATACAACTTACCATTACTTCTCGGCCACATCAAACGTCAGTACAATGTCGTTCCAAACGATCGCTATTTGGTAAGTCATCATTGTAGTACTTTGATACATCCCCAAAGTCTTATTCATTTGTATTGATTGTTAGTAAAAGACTACTTTTGAAGATAACGTTCGTTAATATTGAGAACATATGGTCGATTCAAAGGCCATCAGTAACATCGCCAAATTTCGATTGCTAATGTCATTTAACAGTTCAATCTAGTGATTGAATTGTATGGACTCTAGGTAAAGTCGCTTATTTTTTTGATCGTCTTGTTTTCGTTTTCGTTTCTTCGCTTCGATAAAGTGTGTATGTGCGATGTATGATAGTGAGCATGCGTGCGTGAGTGCTTCACGAACTCTACAACGTGTTGAGAGGTCTCAGTCAGAAAAATGTAAACAACTTAGCCGGCTATTGAACCACTCTTTTTTGGGAGTGGAGATTTAGCTGACTGGTTCTGTCTCAGGCCTCTCAGCTAGGCGACTGATGCCGTATGTTGTGGGTTCGAATCCGATTGAAAACTATCCGTATATTGTATATTAAAATCTCAGAAAGTCTCGCTTGAATGAATTTTTTTTAATCGATTGTGAATGAATTTTTTTTAATCGATTGGCCTTTGACAGACTTCTGGCCTTGACAACGTCAACAATTTCAATTCTTACAAGAGTTCAATGTCCTGCCAAAATATTTTGGTATAAATTGTGCAACTTAAGCGCCGGTATGCCACACTTTACCACTGCCATTGACCTTTATTTTTTTTACATTTAATTAACTCGCGTTTCTCAATCGTTTGTCTTTTCACAGTTCGTCTGTGACTGGAAGTGATGTTTAAGAGTGAAAAAGCGAGCCATCAAATTCATAAGTAAGAATAGTACTGTTTCAATGAGGAAACAGAACTTGCAAAAATAGTTGTTGTGAAGTTGATTTCATTCCAATGTTCACTATCGTTGTATTTCCCATTGTCCACCCCTGTGCAAACGCGATTCGTCTTTCATCAAATTCAATATAATGTTTACATAATTCTTCCTGTATACTTGAAGGATTTTTCCACAGAATGATCTCTATTTGTTCAAAGCGTGCAAACGTTATCTATATTTATTCGATGCAACATAATAACATCTATTGAACTTGAAGAGAGCGTGGAATATTTGAATAAAAAAGAACTTTGATTTGATTATTTTACAATGCTAATATTAACATTTCACAAAATCTCTAAAGAACTTTGATTCATTATGCAATGTTAAGATAGACATATCCCAATTTCTATAACATCAGTTGTTCATGACAGTAACTTACACCAATGAGTACTAGTTTTAATATAACATTATAAAGGTTTTAGACTTTTATTTGGTTGCATTCAGTGCAATTTTCCAAGCAGCTTTAGTAATTGATAAGTTGGTTTTTTGATTTTTGTTTTGTTTTTTTTCATCCTACGTCACGTATCACTTTTTCATTTACCGGTGAGCTGGCTCACCAACAAGGTGATGGAAATCTCCCACTAGTGGTTTAGAATTGTTTTAAGCAATTGAAATCAACGAGATGTGAGCTAAATCTATTTTGCGTGTAAAAATAAAATATGACTTATAACTTGTACTTTGCATGGTGAATGACCACTGTCTACTTTGAGCTGTTATATGTCTGCAAGTGATCTGCTACGAGCTGTTTTATATAAATTAGTTGGCTGTTATATGTCTGAAGGTTAAAAGTCATGGGCTGCATTAGATCTATCATGTGCATGCTAGTGATTTGATGTGAAATACCAATGAACTTCATATCATGTCCCATTATTATCTTCTATTTGCAGATCAAGGCAAATCCAATTGATAGCTTTTGTTGTATTGCTGAATGCAGAGCATGACAATCAATTAAGCGTTTGCTATATTTTGTACAGGAACCCTTGTTTGACTCACGGTAAAGAGAATTGACTCCTATTCCAGGCAGATGGGAATGTTTTATATCCAAAACTGTGAGTGGCCGGGCGGCTGATCTCCCCCTCTCCGGTATCTGCCCTAATGCAGAATCTATACAGAATCTATACAGAGTCATCCTAGTCATTTGAGCCCGTAAATAGATGCGATAGTAAATTGATGGATATGATTCCCATACAAGTGCATTCCTTCATAAGGAACACAGATAATGAGTGTGTTGGCAAAGATAACATGAGGATGTGTGTGAGTTATACAAAAAGGCTGAACAAGCCATAACTTGTTAGCAGTCTAATGCAACAAACTTGTGTTCTGTTTGTAAACATATTTGTTTGTTTCCTTCTTTTCGATAATCTTTCAACGCAACAATTAGGTGTGCTGGCGATGGATGCAAATGCAGAAATGGAGGTAAATGTAGAATAAACTCTTTTGATTGCGTATGTCCTGAAGGATGGACCGGATCATATTGTGATTTCCAAACAATTATGGATATGAGCGATCATCCTACGACTTCGTCAGCGAAAAATCTAGGTATGCTTCATTTGCTGATATTGATATTATTTATGTTAATTAATGCAGTCTTTTATTGACTAATCGTTTTGGTTTGCGACATGAATATATGATAATATATTTTTAGGAGATGATTTTTCACGCTGGAATCCTATAAAGTAATTGATGCATTAAATTCATAAATTTAATAATTAATACATTTACCTTCGAACATAGGACATCTTTTCACTATTTCTTAATGAACTAGTTAGCTTTCATTCTTTAGAACTTTAAATAGTTATATTTGACCTTATTGCAATTTTTTTCAGAGACGTATGTGTCGGAACGAAATTCGGGCTACAGTGGCATTTCCGGAATGGCATTAATCGATCGTGCCAAAAGCAATCAAGTAATCACAGCCGAACCAAATCCCGTTACGATCTTTGATGTGTTGGATAATATCGTTGAACTTGCTATCGTGGTTGTTTTAAATGTCGGGGAAATTCTAGTGAGATCGTTTTCAATTGATCTCGGCAATCCATAAGCAGAAATCCATCTAGTTTAGTTTTAGTTTTTAGTTTTTAATTTTTACAGTAATTTTTAACATAAATACTCATAATAGGCATTGATTTATATTTGACAATTATACAATGTGAGAAATGGTGATTTTTTGCCACGTGCGGTACGTCATTATTACGATATATCTACAATATTCAGTCTCGTGTAAAACGCATTCTTTATAGCGTCTAGAATTATCTATAGTAAATGATAATGTCAACCTTAAAGGACGTATGATACAAAGGTACATTATTGATATTTATTTCTGAAAAAAATCAAACTTGCCTTTAGGTACATGAGATATCATTCTGAGGAAGTGCTTTGAGATTAAGACAGTTACATTTATACAGCTTAGAATTTGCTCAAGTTTCCCAAGAAGGATCAGGCTGGAAGTGGTATTCAAACCGAAAAGTTAATCAAAGTTTATAATAATTAGGCAGAACCTTATGCTCTTTGATTTTGCCACATAAACGATAATGTGTATTTTATCCAATTCTGGACTGAAGATAGCGGATAACAATGATCTATCTACAGAAATAAATATGTCTCTGAAAAAGTAACCGTTGCATTCTTATTTGTATATTCATGTCGGGGAAATGTGTCTGGATTCAAATTTGTTCCATCAAACCTTGTCATTAGATATTGAGAAATGTAACGTTGTGATATTATTTATGCTAGATGTTCAACAGAAAATAATAACTTAATATCTTAATGTTACCTTGTATAAATTTCATAATTAATGTTATATAATATGCAGGCATGCTTTAGGAAATACACCAACAGGTATAATCTATTTTGGCCGAGTAGCTGCAACTTTTGATATTTATTCCACATTTGTTTTAAACAGCAGGAACAAGTTTATGTTAAACTCCAAGAAAAAACGTTGAAAAATAAATATTTAGCATCCCAACGCAGCATCTATATGACTGTGTAAGACAAAGCCTTATTAATCACCTTTGAATTATCGTTTAGAAGGAATTCACATGTCTGGACTGAAAAAGGAGTGTCCCATGGATGGGCTGATTTGACAAGCTGAATACTATGAATTTAATCTGCTTTAGGGAAATAGTAGAAATCTGTACGCAGCGAGCACAAAATAGTGAAATATGCTGAAAGTTACAGTTACTGACCTCTCATTAATTGAAAAATACCATGCATGTGAAGAAGATACTGAAAGATGCCTCGAGCGACGGATCTTTCAGTCTTGTGGAGAAGGTGCTACGAGAAGGGACCTTTCTAATTCAGTATGGTCTTCAGAGCCATGCTATTTGATATTACCAAATGACAAAAAAGCAGTTTGGCAGTAATAAATTTCTGCAAGTGAAAAGAAGAGCCACAAGGATTGCAATATGCAATAACACGAACGATTGCTTTAAGATGCAATTAAAAGAAAGTGTGCGTGCTCCGTAAAAGAGCCCTGGAAAGTAAATGGCCACGGCTGCTACGCAATAAATATGTGACTGTATTAGAGAAAGATGAACAACTTGAAAAGAAATGTTATCAAATAGCCTTTATATGTACAAGTATGTGTTGTTTTTGCATATACTCTGAATCATGCCTTCACTTTGATTATTTATGAAAGCACCAATGTACACATCGGTTTTAATTATAATTATCCCATTTCACATTAATGAAAGTATGTCTTTCAATGAAACAATAAATACCTCAACGAAAATCAAGACATTCTGAAGGTTAGAAATAACAGGTGCTCAGACCAGTGGGCTCTCAAAGTAAAACTAGAAAATACTTACTGTAAGAAGATGCACGGTCTTTTCCAACGATGATTCATTTTGATGAAATTAGTATCAACTCTAAATGTACATATTTCAGATATTACTAAAACAATATTTCCATGAAAGCCGTTACTATTTAAGGATTAAGAGATCGCTCAAAATAATGAGTAAAAGGAGCAGTGCAAAAATGATTAACAACGAGGAAGGGTCTTTAGAAAATTTTCACGTGTGAAATATTTCACGTATGAAATAATTGGATGAAAAATGCTTTCTAATATCTCTTACTTTGCAGCTAGATAAGCAAACAAACTTTGTTTTGAGAAAGATTCCGATTGGCAATTCTGGTCTCACCGGCACAGGGTCACAATTTTTCCACTTCAAAGGAATAGCATCAAGAATACCCAACCAAAACATAAAATGGTTTAAATTGCGTCCAAGAACTTTAAGATCAGCTTGATTTTTAAATTTAGAATTGCTCCCAGATATCTGATAAATAAATAATACCTTTTTTGTACAGATATGGATGAAAAACAAATTTGTTATCAATAAGAATATTCGCATTATTTCATATAACCTGCTCCACTGGAGGAGTGAAGGAAAATGGATTGATTTCCTGCCAACAATACAGCATACTTTCATAGAACTTTGGAAGCCAAATGGGCAACATTTTAACATCACATCATATTAATATCAATATATTTTCTAAAGTAAGAAAAAATAGCTTCCAAGGATGATAGACAGAGTCAGAAAGATAATTCTATATGCCTTATACAATGAAAAAATATCAATCATATTGATGCCACCTATGTTACCAATTAAAGTATTCCTACTCACCCTATCTTGACCATTCCTCAAAAATTTATGAACAATACTATTAATTAACTTCAGATCACTAATTTTAATATTTATCATATCGAAGACATAAAGGAATTTGGGAATAACAGGGGTTTTAACACTGCATGAAAACCCAATAATACTTACTGTATTAGCATGGATTATTGCCTGTATTTTAGCTGAATAGTGCATATACAGATGAATACAGTCAAGAATCCATTGCTTGTATTCGGAAAGCCCGTATTCATGTGGATTCATGTGAATTCACGTGTATTATTCTCTAATACAGGCAACTCATTAGTGTGAATTTATCTGTATTATTGCGTTTTCATGCAGTGTAATAATTTGCACTTTGCCAATCAATGTAAGTCCTCTCATTTTCCACAAAATAATAAACGAAATTATCGACTTCAAAGGGGCTGTAATATTTTCCTTATAAGCTTTATCCGTGTCATAGGAAAATGGATTCCCACAATCTTAAGTGGTTGTTTTGGCCAGGGAATACCAAAGGGATGATCAGACCGGTTCCTCCACTTTCCCAACCACACTGCTTCCGTTTTGCTAAAGTTAACTTTGAGACCTGAGGCACACTGAAACTTTTTAAGAATAGAGAGAAGACTTACGGTAGATTTCTCATCAGCCAAGAAACACGTAAGGTCATCTGCATATGCACAATTCTTTATGGTCTCGCCTTTAATATTAGAGTCTTGATTTATACCAACAAAAAGCGCCGATGAAAGAGGGTCCCCCTGTCGTACACCTCTTTGAATACTGAAAAGACCTGTACTAATACCACAATTTAGGACACAGCTGGAGGGATTTGAATAGAATGTCTTAACCCAGTTTATAACAGAAGATCCAAAATTAAAAGTACGGAGAGATTCAAACATGAAATCCCAATCTAGGCTGTCAAAGGCTTTTTTCGAAATCAATGGCTAAAAGAATACCCGGAAGATCACACTGTTTTGTGTACTCCATGACACCTTCAATAACCCGAATACAGTCACCTATGGAACGACCTTTTGTAAAGGCAGATTGGGTTTTATTGATAATACTTGGTAAAACTTTCTCTTAATGTATGTCAATGCATTTTGCACGAATTTTATAATCAAGATTTAATAATGTAATTGGACGCCAATTTTTGATTTCACGCTTGTCTTTACCTTTTTTTCTATAAGTATTATCACCCCCTGCTTTTGAGAGGATCACAATTCTCCCCTAGAATAAGCAAAGTTTAAAGCATTCACCACATAGGTTTCAATAAGCGGCAAAAACCTTAAATAAATTCTTTAGTAAGACCATCGTTACCAGGCGTTTTATTTTTTGGCATGCTCCTCAGAGTCGGTAAGGCCTCGACAAGAGAAATCAGTCCCTCACAGGCCTTCTTATCTGAATAACTGAGTTTAGGTAAAGTAACGTTTTGTAAGAACTCTTTACATGAAGAATGGTCAGTTTGTTGAGACTTATATAGCTGTACATAAAAGTCTTTTATCTCATTCATAATGCTTTTAAAGTCTGCAATTATGTCCCTCTTTTTTCAGTAACTGAATAATCTGAGATTTTTTTTGGCTTTGGCCATCGCTAATCCAATAAGTACTTAGAATTTTTCCCCGAACTCATACCAGTTTGCCCTCGATCTAATAATGCTTCCCTCAACCTGATAGTAAAGCTCACGTTGCAGCTCTCTTTTGACTTCTTCTATCTCCATTAAAGTATCTGTAGAGTTATTAATAACTAAAAAACCTTCTAATGTTTTCAAATTGGACTCCAGCAATTAAATTTTGTCCTGTCTATTCCTGGCTTTATTTTTTCCATAGGAGATTGAACACTCTTTAATTTTATACTTAAGAAAGTCCCAGAGAGAGCATGCATCATCGGAGAGATACTGACTTATCCACTTGGGAAAATTTATATTGACCAGATTAACAAAATCTTCTTCATATAAGAAACTATTATTGAACTTACTATTATTGAACCAGTAGGATCTACCTTATTTAACCCGACCATCTTCCAACTGAATCCTAATGGCAGAGTGGTCAGAAAGGACTGAAGGAATTATATCAGCCTTGTAGATTGTCTGTTGCAGGGAGCTGCTCACTAAAAAGTAATCGAGACGACTCTGGATTAAATAGGCGCGCAACCTACGCCACGTATACTGCTGAAAACTAGGATTACACACACGCCAGATATCTAGTAACCCAAAGTTTAAGGAGGCTTGCGACAACAAAGAGGCCGAACTTTTCCAGACAGTGGGATTTCCTCCACTTCTATCCAGGTCAATATCAGGAGCCAAATTAAAATCACCACCCCAAATTATTTCCCTATCAGGTTCAATATCCAGCTCATTTATCATATTAACCAAAGAGTTAAGAACAGACACATGGTCTTTCTCAACATTTGGAGCATAAAGATTGATTGAGAGATAGGGTTTCCCATAAAGATCAACAGAAACCAAGACAATTTTACCCTCTGTGTCTTTACTAACTTTGTTCACTGAGAAGTCTATATCTCAAAAAACAATAGCTACTCCTCGACTATTTGAGGCAATATGAGAGAAAATGTAATGACCAGAAAATTGACGAGGCCAAATAAGCTCATCCTTTTTGCTGCTATAGGTTTCTTGAAGGAAAACTATGTTTTGTTTGTTTCTTATTAGCCAAAGAAAGATACTTTTCCTTTTCCTAAACGCCCCCTAAACCGCTAGTATTAAAGGAGATAATCTCAAGATTATCTGTCAATTATGTGCATATTTTACTATAAAGTGTAGTTCATCTGACAGTAACAGTAACCGAAAAAATAAATAAATAAGTATATAAATAAAAATGGGAGAACTCGAAATTTTGAAAACAAAGAAAACAAAAACAACAACAACAACAACAAAAACAAAACCAGAGGGAACCATACAACCCAAAGGCCGGCATCAAAAGGCCCAGAGGAACAAGAATAACAACAGCAAAGCACATGAACAACGCCTACAACAGCGAAGTCCAAAACACAAAGGCTACTTTAATAAGCAAAGCAGCCCAAAAACCAAAAAAGGCAAAACCAGAAAAAAGAAGCCTGGGACATGAGGAGCGCACAACAGGACTGATGGAAAAGTGTGAGCTTGAGTCAAAGGCAGGGAAGCTACCCAACGCCCCTATGCTATCTGAAGCATTCACCATGGCACGAGAGGGATAAGGGCTTATGTGAAGCGCCCTGGAAGGTATTTCCCCATCAGTGACAGTATACTTGCACCTGTGCAAGCTAAGATCACAAAACATGAGAATCGGCCAACCAGGATTAAGCCTTACAAAACGCCTCACACAAGCACGGGAAAAAATGCGAGAATTTAGCCATAGCACCTGGAGTGTAACCCAAATAGCATACTGACACAATGCTGTAAATACAAGGTCAAGATGTTCAAAAGCAATGGCTTCATCACATAAAAGAGCCATACAGAACTAGGAAAACTTCGCTCAGTCGTTTTAAAGCTTCAGACAATAAAAGAAAATATAGTTTACGGCAGGATGAATAAAGTGAGAAAATACCTTTCTTAGGCAAAGAGTCATTTACGATGGTCTCTCATATACCTTGTTGTTAATATACAGTTTTCCTTTCACGAACTTGACCTTTTTTCCCTCTTTGTACGCCGCATCCATTACCATTTTCAAGTTCTTTTTAACGTTGTAGTCGGTTTGGCAAAGGTCCGCAGAAACAAATACATCAGAGCCAGTAAGAGCCGTTTTCTTCATAGCAAGGATCTTGTGTCTTTGTACCCTTAGGGGAAACTTTACAAAGATGTGGCGTGGACCCTTTGCTTTCGGAGATACACGACGGGGAACTCGATGCGCATTGTCAATTGTGACATCCGCCATCTTGAATTTCTCGCTCACAATGCCTTTAATCAGTTCGACACAATTTTCGTTTTCTGATTCTGAAATACCTCCGAAGCGAAGATTGTAGCTTCTCGAAAATCTTTCTTGGTCTTAACATGATTCACTTAAGTCATTTAACTGCTGTTTACCATTTACTATGTCTCCACAGACGTCATTTAAGGATAGGTTAAGGAGTGAACGTTGAATAAGGTGGTCTGCACCCCTCGCCAAGCTCCCCGTACTATAGGCAGGTATGACAACAAAACTCCTTAATTTTGCCTCCTTTTGAAGTGGTAGTGCGTCCGACATCAAATGAACTTCATAAAACTAGTACGGCCTCTAAAACCACCAAGGGAAAATCAAACAAACTTCCAGACGATGACCAAACACTTTCTGGTTACTTCCAAGATGGCCGTCACAGTGCAAGCAGTGTACAGACGAGATCTGCAACGTCGTCGGCCGCCGCAAGCCTTTCCCCCGAAACGCTGAAGAGTCTGATAAAAGAGTGTCTCCAGGATTTAGAACTAAAGGTAAATGAAATCTCAAATACCACTGACACGATTCTTGTAGAGCAGAAGCAACTTTTTGAACGAGTGTCTGTGGTTGAGTCCCATTGTCACGAATTTGAAAAGACGAACTAATACACCAGTGACGAAGTGGACGCTCTTAGAGGTAAATGCCGGGACTTGGAAGCACAATTAAATTTATGGTAAAGTTACTACAGACAATATTTATCTTGAAACTTTCCTTTTATTTTCTTGACGTAATATGCTTGCTTTTAGGGCATCTCCCTACTAAAAAATAATGGGCAAATTGATATTGATTTGTGTTCTTTTATAATTAAATCAACAAATGAATAAAATATTGTAATTTTATATGTTTGATAAACATCTTTCAAACATGTCCTGTTGGGTATTACTACTTTCGAATATGTGAACTCTCGGAAGAAGAACAAGTATAATTGTCTATTGTTACCTTGACATGATATTCGATAGCAGTCAGTGTTAGTAAAGCCCTGTTTGGACTATGTATGGTTTTATCGGTCTGTCCTTACATTTAGATCTTTATTTAAGTGCCACAAATCGGACATATTGTGCCTCTCAGCTTATTTATCAAAAGTGATAAAATGGTGACATGGTAATGGCAGGACTGGTACAGTTCTTAGTTGCTAGAAGAGGTAAGATGTGATTTTTTCTTCTAGGTATCATCAAAATGATTTTGTTTCAACACTATATTATCAAAACTGCAGCTTCAGGAGGGGAACTATCCTATCTGGCCTCGTTAGTGTAGTCATTTCTTCAAAGTTACTCACTTCTGACAGTTAAGTTACAGACATTTTCGTATTTTTGCTGGCTGTAAGTGCGCATTTAGTACTAATTTGCGTATGTTTTCTTTAGTTATATTCTTAGAGTGACAGAATAACATTTCTTTAAAGATTTTAAATGGGGACCATATGTCAGATTTTCAAGGTCAAGACGATATTACATAGCCTTTGTATAAGTAAATTAGTTTTGTGATCTTCTTGTGTGGGATACCAGAAGGTGTCACAGTAATGCACTTCAAAATTTGATTTCTTGACAGTTTGAAGCAAGCTTTTACCAAAAGGCCGATCGTTGGCAAGTCCATCTGTAACATTAGTTGGCTGCAATGTATAGTTGCTAGAAGGTGGGTTAGACGTTTTGGAATACCTTGACCTTTGTAAGACGTTTGGTAGAAGGGTGTACTAAAATACCACAATATCTTTACATTTTAGCTCAAGTGTTCACACACATAGGCTAATGTCATAGCGATGTCTGTCTGTCTGCCAGTGTGTGTGTATGTGTGTGTGTGTGTGTGTGTTTTCACGATAACTCAAAAACACTTTAACAGATTCAAATTAGATTTGGTAAACTGGTAGGGGCCTACTACATGTTCATTGCAAGAATTGATAGGATTTTTATTTCCCAAGGACTCAAACTTCAATACCGGACGATTTTGAAGATTGATACCTTTCCTATATTTCAACTTCCCCAATCGTTATATAAACTTGTAAATCTTTCCCCGCCATTTAAAAAAAACCGTGAGTAAAGGTTGAAAACAAACCATTAGGCCAAGAACAAAAAAAAGAAATTAGTGTTTCATCCTAGACATCTTCCAAAATTGATGCGCTGACGCATTTTTTTAAATTTATTGTTTCTCTTGTTTTGTGTATTCTTCAACCATGTACTGTGCTGGTGGTAATAGAACGTCTAACTCCCATGAACTTTAACACGTATGCGCGAACGTTCCAGTTCGAGTTTAAAGGTTAGGGGTCATGCGCGTACCATTTCAGTCAGTGACTTTCGCGTGAACGTTTATACGACCGTCGGACGTCAGTTTTTCCTAAACCATAACACCTATCAGAAGCATGAGCAGAAGGGATGGATTGCTGAATTTTACTACAAATGATGAACTGCAACGTTGTTTGAAAGGGCAGCTCGAGCGGCAGCTAGCTCAAGTACAAGCACTGTAGCATTGCTTCAAATTCAAGTTCCGTGTCATCGCTCAAGAGCCAGAACTCATCTCCTCCAGACTTACCATTGCCAAGCCTCGGGGTTAGATCTTTACCCTGTAATGGTACGAATATTAGCAGTCGAGCCCCAAGAGGCCGTATGAACACCGGCCGGCAGCCATGTCAACCCCACGTACTCACTTCCAGTTCCGACTCGAACCATTACGTACTTAGACTGTTGTTGAACAAGGTAAGCTATTTATGTCGTAACGTGTCAGATATTCACAATTGCACTGGTACATCTGTTGTTACAAAAATCGACAACAAATGTAATTTTTGCGCGTTGGTATGCAGTGTTTCAGCCAGAGGTGAATTTTTAGTCGTTTGACCCATTTTTTGAAGGTTTGATCCTCATTTTTGAATGCAGTGGGTCATAAATGACTCGCTCTTGGCATTATTTGAACTCTAATATGACTTACTGTAAGTTGTTTGAATTGACACTCTGTTTTACTCCCTTCTTTCGTTTTTTGTTTGTACTAAATTAAATATTAATGTTTTAGTGATGTCTCCTAAAATTCTGCAGTGACCCTCGAAATCGGAAGTGAGGGGCATTATGTTCAAAAATTTGAAGCTAGCTGCAACACTGGGTAAGAGAACGGCAGTTTTTACTCCGGAACTGACACTGGATTAAATGTAAACCTGTGTCAGTTGGACGCTACACAACACCGAACTAACAAAGACCTAAATTTATTCGGTGTGGAAGGGCTGGTCCAGGTTCGGTGCTCCGTACTAAACATGGCCTATTTACCAGAGCACCAGTGTGACCAGAGCACCGAACTAAACGCCGAACTATATCCTGTCTTCACCACAATGGACGGTGTTCGAGCAAGAAGTGGCAGAAATTGGTCACAGGATGAACTAATGGAAATGAATATACATTGTAGTTTGATTAACTCAAACTACAATGTACTCATTTCCATCAGTTTATCCATTGTGTTTGTTTCGTTTAGAATAGGTGAAGGGAAGTTAATTTTAATGAGTACGATAGTGTTTTGTTTGTGTGTTTGTCCATATGGACCAATACGCTGGTGCAGTGATCAGACACAGGAAAAGGACACATAAAATTGCTCGTTTCATCGACAGCGACTCATCGATCTTAAAACGGAATGGATATCGACATCAGGCGGAGCGAGGAAATCAAAGTTCTCTTCTTCTTGTAAATGTATTCGCCGATCGCGTTTCGATCAATTGATTCCCTAGCACCACATGTGGTGGGAGGCCGTAAAACGTCGGGGGAACACACAGCATCGTACGCATGGCTACGTAGACAGCAGCTGTCCGATTTTTGTGTCCGCCATTGCGAGCTAGCGATTGTTCTCTGGTCCGGTGAATACCGCTGAGGGCGCTTGACCCGAACTAAATCTATATCTTGTTGACTGATGTGTAAACGTGAGATCGCTTAGATCGGTGATAAGGAATATTTACAGAGCGACTAATCGGATACCCTCGGGTTTAAAAAATACACGTGTAACCGCGACTTTGGACGCAAGGGCGTCGATTAATTTTTCGACATTTAGATCTTGTCGTACATCCCATTGTAGTATTGAGATGACACACGAAGTTTGCATGTTTATTTTTTCCCTAGCTTTAAGACAATAGTTTGGTGACGTGTTAATCACTTAATGGTCATGTCCTGCTTTTTTCTGTATATCAAATGTCGGAATATTTAGAACAAAGGCTCGATCACAGTTTCTCCATCACTGGCTCGCTGAAAACATACATAAAGTTAGCTATTTATTGAACAAAATATCTGCTTTGTTTGATAGATGCTGAGGCTGAAAACCTAGCGTTTATTTCATCTTGACATTTGTTCGTTTTGTGAATCCTATCACATAGGTCACAACTACCACCGCCTTCATTGTTTATTTAATGTCATGGGTCAACATGTAGCAAATGCCAAAGGTGAAAACTATTGTTTGTGTAGTTCCTCGGGGGTAATTCACACCTGGAATCCTTGATCAGTGTACTTTTTTTTTGGGGGGGGGGCGTGTTGTCATATGTTCAGGCCCTGTCTGCTCTGATTGGCCAACTTGACAAATGAAGTCTATGGCTATGGTAGGAAATATATTCTTGTATTACGTCATTACTAGTACACTGTCTCACTCTAGATACTCAGATAGCATTCCTCCTAAGACTAAGCTTTGCGGCACCGCTTCGTATCAATGTTTATTTTACCAACCAGAGACTCCATCTGCTAAGACAATATGTCTAATCCATCATGTGCCTTTCTCGTGACTCATAGACACTTTTCCCGCCAAAAGTGCTTTATCTACGGGAACCTCGCCTTCCCTAATCAGAGACGTTCCTACCCTCAACAGAGACACTTCACGTAACTGGACTCTATGTACGGTCTCTCACTCAAGTGTTATGCTTCACTGTATTAGCCACTGTCTATTATATTAGTATAGAATAAAGTAGTCATTTATAGTATTAGACGACTTCGTCTCCCGACTGCTTACTCAGACCTGGTCATATTCCACAAAGGTTTTATACATTTGAAATTCTTACAAAACTTACATAAATACACTTTCAAATGGAAACTCAAGTGTTTTAGCTTCTTGACACAGATCTGATCAAGCTGTTCACCTGTAATATTTTACCTGACCCTTTGGCGTAAAATGAGAAATAATTGTGGTGGTTGTGTAATTTGTATATTTTGGTAGAAATCCACATTAATTCAAACAGGAATTCTATTCTCAAGGATGTAATCACAATGAGTGTACTAGGCGTTTTTCAGAAATGTCAAAGAAGGTTGAGGATGCGTCGGATCTCATTAAAGATGATTAAAGCATGTTCTTGGATCACATTGAGCAAAATTCGATCAACTTTGTTCACAGAGAAATCTCAAGACTCCTGGAGAGCTAATTCTAAGTTGAAAAGTTCCCATTCAATTTATTTTTGAATTTATATGCACGGTTTGGATGAAAGTGAAATTGTAGTCATGAACATCTACTTTCATTAAAAATGCTGATTAATCGACCAAGTTTCTATCAAACTCCTCTGCCATCCTGCCAGCCAAGATGGCGGAAAAGTTCGAATCTTCGATGGAAAATTGGTTGATTTATTGGCATATTTAAGTGAAGGAGGACACTTTATGTACGATATTATATTTTTAGGGCAATTTTGGCCACTTTTGTCGATGCTCAAAAATCTTCTCAGAAACTAACCATCTGATTTACTTTAAAATATTGTAGGCAGGTTGCTTGGGATGAGGTTTTTTCAGTTTGTTGACAATGTGGTGAAACTTTCATATTTGTATATTTCAACATTTTTGAGCAATTTTTCCTTTTTTATGGTCAACAATCATTTTCTCTGAATCAGTTGTCAGATTACTTTGAAATTTGATAAGCATGCCAAGATTCCCCGGCCAAAACGCTGTAGGTTCGAATTTAATTTCCATATGAAAAAATACCTTACTTGAGGTGTGAACTGACTGTCAATTGGTGATTGCTCTACAAATATCACGGGTGATGTCATATTCATAAACATTGTGCTCTTTTGTTCTACTTGATCGGTAGTTTATTTACTCTCCGGGGTGTCATAAGCCGTTAATTCGGTAACTCGGAAATTTTCCGCGTTCAGGGGATTAGCCTAGATACATGGTTTGTGCCGGCCGATCCCCTCATCAGCACGTACCTAGGGATGATATTAATGAGATTTTTCAGATTGTGCTGGTTTATGCAATTTGGTACACATGCTTAATTTTGGAATGACAAGAACTGATGAGTTTTTGGTGGGTGTAACTTGAAAATTATTTGAGTTATGAATATAAGAAAATTTGTCAATCATTTGTATGGCGATATATTGCAACATCCATGATATAGAGTGCCCTATAATTGATCATCAAATTTTGTCGTCTGGCAAATTCTTGCTCGGACACCTGCATGGGGAGTCTAAAAAACACGATGACGAGTCTAAAAGACACGAAGGCGAGTCTAAAAACCACGATGAGGAGTCTAAAAGACATGATAACTTGCCAGCTGCTTTAGCAGAAGTAAAGTACTATATCTTGTGTTTTCACCGATGCCTTGTATAATTCCCAAAAGCATTATAGAGAAGCTGCTTCCACTCTTTAATTTGGTAAAAAATAGAAACTCATGTCCATAACAATTATATGTATTTATTATGGGGAAAAAACAATGGAATAGAATAAAAAAGTCTCACATAAAAAAGTGTGAGACTGCCTATTTTCGAAGTGTAAAGTGTGGCATTCAAACCTTGATTTAACATATTTTTGTCCTCGTTTCTGGTATTTTTATTGTGATAATATTTCAGATGTTGTACAATCAGTAGATGATGATATTTATGGTGATGATGAATGATAAGGGCAAACTGAAATTAGATGCTAAGGCCATACCTTACTTTTCATAAAAATTATCAACATCTGCTTATAAATTGTACTGGCAATCAGGTACTCAAGTGGCACCAAATTATCGCAATCCCAAGAACTAACACCAAAATCACCAGAGGTTTGGAAGGGATCAAACCCTACTTGCTTTATCCTATTGCTAAGCGGGAAAAAGTTAAAGTGATTATTAGAAAGATATTAACTTACACCCCCCCCAAAAAAAAAAAAAAAAAAACAAAAAAACAAATGATGTCATGTACATATTTGTCTTATACCAGTATGTATATGTTGCAAGAGAGTTAGACCTTCCAGCTGACAAACGTTTTTATTCATTTCAGAGCCACTCATCTTATTTTTGGCATTTATTTGAGTAGTCTAGTTTATTTTGATTTATTATGTATGTTCTTCCTAGGAATTTCTGATACAGTATCAGCTTATTTTTCTCCAAAAGTAATGGACTTTGGTAATACTCTTTAATTATTATGGGAAGAACATTGTATGTTGTTCAGTTAAATGGTTAAGTCTCTGATTGTCATATTTCACCTCATACCCACTGAATGACCACAGTGCGTGATTACTTCCATCATTTAATGTTTTACCCATACTTCTTCATGATTTGTACCATTGGAGGTTGAAATTTTTACAACTTTCTTCTGTTTAACATACTAACAATGATACAAAGACTACAAATAACATTATTTATTATTATCAATCAAAATTACATCTTGAGAAGTTAGAGTGAAAGTTTCAAAATCAAAATTTAAAAGCGATAGAAATCACAGAATGCATGTACTGCAAGTGTCACACTTCTCGTATCAAACAAATGACTAACTGAGGTGGCCGTCTCTGTTGAAAGTTAACATGTACATTTCCTTTGCCCTGTTAATAGAAAAAAATATCTTTTTTGTTTGACTAGACAGGTGCTTCAAGTACCTCTGTTTTACTTCAAACTTTTCTGTATTGCTGACTATGTAGTTTCTTAAAAATTATATTATATATCTCCTCTAAGTAACGCATTTTATTTAAAAAATCATTTGAAATGGTTATTTGACAATGAGTCTCCTTCAAAGCATGTTTTCAATTTTTTATTTTTAGTAGTCTACAGTTTTCTCTACACATGTTAGCTATGCCTGGCTTGACTAGGGAATCTGTGTTGGTACAAATCAGAATGAATCATGGGATATTTTTACTCCGGGTTGGGGTCTTTGCACAGTTAGCACAATCTACTATTAGATACACAAAGTCAACAGTTTTGTCACAATAATTGTAAAAATGTACTTATGGCTTCAAATAAAATTCAACAAGGCAAAACTTGCTTTAGTTGAGGGTAATGTAAATTAACAGTTCCATTCTGATGTGCTCAAAGGTCTTTAGACAAGGGTGCCAATGTTAAAATGATACATGAATTTCTAAGCATAGGTGGAATGGAAGGCAGCAAAATGATGTTCAAATCAGTAGGAAGTCATGACACCAGAGTTGATCTTAAAAATATCAAATGTACCACATTGTTAGATATGACCTGTAAGTGTTATACCATCACAATTCATCTAACTCTCTGCTTTATTCTAAATAACCATCATTTATCATTTCTGCCTACAGATTTTAACGAGGAGAAGTGCAGTGACCAATGCAGATGAGAAGGGCTTCTGGAATGATGTAACTGCAGACCTGATGTATGATGAAGAAGTCCCACCAGATAGTAGGATAATTGCCTCCACGCTTTTTTGGCAATCTGACAAACTAAACGATTCGATAGACACACTCAATCAGCGAATGCATAATGACTCTTATTCAAGACACTACATACTGCAGGGGAAGTATGGCAGAGCCAGTGGGAGGCCACCTAATCAAAAGAGTTCAGTGACAATTGTGTGAGACAGAACAGTGATGCATAGCTTTTCTGATAGAGTAATTATCCATCATCCCTCCGTTGGTCAACAATTAATTTGTTCTCAATTTTAATTGCTTTACTTGAAAAGTAGAACACAGACCTGGTGTTGTAAGTTCAGTAAAAATATGCAGTCATTAGCTTGCACAGGTCAGTTGACACCAAGCAAACTTTAGTATAACCAAGGCATAACTTACAAATGCGTAATAAGTACATCTTTTGAAGTATTGATGAAATTTGTCACTTTGACGTATCTGGATTTTTATATCCTCAAGGTGCAGATACAGTGTCTAAGTATGCTGAAAAAAATGTGAGGTACACCGTAATATTGATGGTATTTTTCTGTTTCTTGTGACAAATTCTCTGACATTCTTGTCAGATTGCTTTGAAATCTTATATGCAGATGTTGTAACCTCCACAAATGTAATAATCTCCACAAATGTAATATCAACCACAATTGTAATAAAATTAACCACAAATGTAATAAAATAGTCAACCATTAATGTAACAACCAGCAACCACAAATGTAATAAACAAATTAACCATAAATGTAATAAAACTCAACTATAAATGTAATAAACTTGAACTTGCATATGTGATCATTTGTTTATCAATGCCCTGAGTAAATAATAACTTTAATAAGACTAGTGTAATGTTATTGCATACTTTCCTGAAACTAGGTCTTTCCTTTCCGAAACACAGAATAGAATATTTTGAGAACGCTATCAGAAAACGGCAAGGTACTGATCAAACCGTTAGATAATGGAAGTGGACCAGCAGTTCTAGACTATGATAATTACATAATAAGGAAGCGTCAATATAACTCGTCAACCAGTGTTACCACACAAAGTTTATGACAGATGACTCAGAACAAATAACAGAGAAATATAAAACCTTATAACAGAAACTTACGACACAAAACATGTTGACGAGAACATATATTTCAATCTAGTAAAAAACAATACGAACACTACCTTGAACACAGTAGAACAAAATTAGACATCCTGGCATCCCTAGTGAACGAACAAACTTGAAGTGGGACAACATAGGAATACAGACAATCTATCGATTATTCCACACAATTTATCCACTGAAGATGAATTTGAGGAGATTGATTAAGAGAGTACGGCAATTTTCGAAAAAAAAACGGCGTTAAAGGATCGTAGTGTTATAAAGTCTTCCCCACTCTGGAGTAGAGACTGCACTGACACTCAGATTACAGCTGTGTCTAGCCATGGCCAGTCAGTTCTGTACACAAAACAGGGAAGCGTAAAATACTTTCAAAACACACTGAACGCCAGCAATTAAGAAATGAATAATGTGTGGAGTTGCTTTCCTTATTATTATATAGATCAATATTTAAGGGCTGATTCCTCAATTGCAACGAGAAAATAGATTTATTACATTTATGGTTGACAAGTATTACATTTATGGGTGATTTTTGTATTACATTTATGGTTACCATTTATTACATTTGTGGTTGGTGTTTTTATTACATTTATGGTTGATTTTTGTTACATTTATGGGCGATATTACATTTATGGGTGCATTTTATTACAATTGTGGTTGATATTACATTTGTGGAGATTATTACATTTGTGGAGGTTACAGATGTCTTAGGATAATATAAGTAAGCAGAAATCAATTTGTCCTGACATATGCAAGATTGTGTTTTTCAGAGCAATTTTTGCCAGTTTTCAAGATTTTGATGAGTTGAACAAAAGCTACGATTTAACAGTACATATACATGTATGTGATAAGTGAGAGTCATTTAAACATACACTGCAAAAAAATCGCCCCTGTGTCAGTTCCTGCACAGGCCCTGATACAAACTGTGATACAGGTCTGTGTCAGCAAACACGGGAAGAGTTGTATCAGGGGCTGGTGCACAGGTCTGTATTCAGTACTAGTGTGATCACATAGCTATATTTCTACCTGTTACAGCACCTGTACACAGTGCTGTAAACACTGATCTCTAACAGGGTCTGAAATTTTTCAATGTCCAAACAATAACGCTTCTTTCTGCTTCTATCATCAAAATTTGCCAATCGTACAACGAATTTACACCCCTAGAATCCAGACAAATTTTCAGGCACTGTAAATTCAAAGCTGACACACCACTGAACACACACCGGTGGTTCAGTGCTGTAATCATTGCTCTTGATACAGTCAGAAATTACAGCATTGTATACATTCTTGTATCACCATGAATAAGGTTTTACACAAACATTAAAATCTGACAGATTTTCACTGGTCTTGCAACAAAGGTAATTTCTCTGGGCCAGTTACATGTACTGATTAGCCTCTGTCACAGGCATGTGTCTGTCGTTTATTGGTGTGTAGATAGCTTGAGTACTAAATTTTCAATCAAGAAACTCTTGACATACTTTTTTATTCCTATATTTAAAGGTACATATAGTTGATCTTGTAATTTGGTGAATTACGCAGTCATTAGCTAGCACATCTCAATTGATACAAAGAAAATGTACATAATATAGATATACCAAACATGTATATCTTTTAACGTATTGCCAAAATTTAAAACATACTGTAAGAGCATTAATTTTCACCAGGATTTAATTTCACTATTTTGCTGTTTGGGACATATGGTTCACTGGGTTTCATTTTCACAGATTTGGCCGTGAAACAATGAATTCCATTATACTTTCAAATTGTCACGGGGATTTAATTAAGCAGATTTATTGTTGCTTGTTGTATTTAGGGTTATTTTCCTGTTTTTGTCAAAAATAATTTCTCTGAAACAGGTCAACAGATTGCTTCAAAATTTGGTATATAGGTCAATAGGGATGATAGTAGTAAGATATCAAATTGTTCTGATGAATCATATTTCTCCCTGTTAGTCCCAGGTATATTTAAAATTGACTGCATTACTTGATATTAGACCTACCGAGATTATGGAAATTATTTTTTTGACAGTATTGAAGGTAAGTTTAAATGTGTCTCGGGGAAATTGTTCTGAATGATTTTTTGTGTGTATTCTATTAATCAGTGTAATTTACTTAATGCTTTATATTGCCTTTTATTTATTTTACTATCATTTACACGTTCCATTTGAATAAAGAAGAATTCATTTACAGTGATCTTTGTTTTGTGTATCTAAATTGCAGTAGTAGTTTTCGGATGCAATCTGTACTCTATTTTGCTGTAGAAAGCATCATTACATTGATGTCTTCAATTGTAAAAAGAGTACTCATTGTGTTGATAATGTGTTAGTGTGAATATATATGTATGTATATATACAGATATAAGTATATATATATATATATATATATATATATATATATATATATATATATATATAGTATGTGATGCCTGTATGAGTAAAATGTAGTGTATGTGACGCTTGTATGAGTAGAAATACGTGAGTCAAAAGCTACAAAGCAATACTCTTATTTGAGGACCCACCCCCAGCCCCGATTTCCCGGAAGCCAGTGTTCGATAATTATGTGAAAATTGGTTAATAATTAGTATGAATATATGCGGTAACTGTCCCTCCCATTATTATGTAATCAAACAAGGCAAAAGTACTGGTCCCTTGATTCTCTATAAATTAGAGAATCCAGCAGTATCCTGAAATATAAATATAATGGCTTACACGTGAATCCAGCAGAATCCTGCAATGGATCGAACAATGGATTCTTAAAAATGTTCTGTATCCGACAGAATCCATTGCTTGATTGCTAGTGGATTCCCGTGGAATACATAATGTATACTGTAGTATTCTGGTGGATTCTTGAAGTATCCAGAACAAAATAAAGAAGAATCCTCAATGGATTTTTCACTTTTGGCACAGTGTCTTTTCAGCTTTTATAATTACTATTTATTGTGAGAAGGCATACGACCTTGTCAATTCTGTCACAGGTATTGCCGCTAAATTTCAAAACTTTTCAAAACTTTCAAAATTGCTTAACCCCAAATATTTAGCACTAAGTTTAATGTATGTTATCTACAGCAGATAAGAGCATCAAATTGAATGTTAACGTTTTATAATAATCCGACAGCAAGCGTGGATCTCTCAAGATGGTTAGTCCCGACAGACCAGTAAATAAGGATGCATTTTAATCGTGTGAACATTATTTACCTAGAGTATTCAATTCTTATATTTTATTGCTTTTCTACAGTCGTAATGAATATAATTTTGCCAGCCTTAAATGTCTGCATCCACTCGCGTAGGCTGTCATAATTATAATGGTATCACAGACCGTTTTCCCCCACTACAAGTGATAATTCGAAGAGGCATTCTCGCATTAGTATATGAAAATGATTAAAAAATTACAAATCTATCTAAATCACAATTATAAGATATAATTAATTAGGCTATCTCGTTTATACTTCAACCATATTTTGGAAATAATGACGTTCTCAAGTTTGGTAATACATGGGTCATTGTGCCCGAAAGGCCAAAGAGTCAGAAATTTGTCTGTTATTCTTAAAAACCACCAGATTTGATTGATGTTTTGCCAACATATTGGAATTATTAATTTCTTCAAAACAGTTAGTGTCTCAACTTGACAGGTTTCACGTGACTAAAAGTTATAGTTGCCCTCCAAAAGTCATTTTTTTTTATTAATTTAATATTCAATTAGATACAAATAAAATTCTTGTAGCTAAATACTTTGTACTGCACGGGAGAATTATTTCTCTATCCAGAGCTTTCGACAACTATCCAGCCGTCTTTATCAATGGTGTTGATTAGCACCACTGCGCATGCGTGATCTTAAAATATTGGTTCAAGAGAGGTATTAAGGAAGCGATATACATAAGAACACATAAACCAACGCTGAATCGGGATGGCGGACGGTATCAACTTCCCCGAATCTGGGATAATATTTTAAGATCACGCATGCGCAGTGGTGCTAATCAACACCATTGATAAAGACGGCTGGATAGTTGTCGAAAGCTCTGGATAGAGAAATAATTCTCCCGTGCAGTACAAAGTATTTAGCTACAAGAATATAGTATGTCTGCACAGATGAGTCTGCATCATTGTACAAATAAAATTGTCTTCATTTTCTCTGCACATTTGAAAACAACATATATCAAAAATACATGGCACTTTTGGATTTGGAAATCTATTATCATTTCATTCTGACAATCAAAACAGTCATGTAGAAAGTCAAAAATGTTTTATTTTTGTCCGTGAATAAATATTATTTATAAATCAATGATTTTGCAACGGAGAGAGGTTGTTGCAAAAGTTTCTATCTCATTTAACATTAATCAGTCATAATATTGTAAATATTTTGATGTTCAGCGGTAGGAATTTTTGATTATTTGCAATATACAATTTGGGCGGTTTAATGAGAGGTTTTGGTCACTTGCTTTGGCTTAGGTAACATATACTCTTAATTTGCTGTCAACCCGTAACGAGGTTCTGAAAACGTTATTATATGCAACGCGGACGTCATTGATGTACTTTTTCGTAAAGAGACTTCATGAGTGTGAACAATACATGGTGCAATATGCTTAAAAAAGGGTTATTTAAACTAAACAAAAACAGTTCCAAAATTGACGAACAAGAGAATTGGCATTGACGCTTCATGTTATCAATATCATGACCTCTTCAATTCAAAATCACTGCAGGGTATGAATGCTTATCAACAAAAGACAACTTAGTGCAATTAAGGCAAACATGAGGAATATGAACAATTTAAAGTTGATTTACAATAATATCAAGGCATTTCGATGTCTTTTGATTAAAATAATGTCGTAATTAATAGCATAAATATAACTCGGGTTCCAAAGGCAATTGAGTTCAGGTCCTTCACTGTTTTCAGAGCAGATAAGTGCGCTATTTTGGCAAAATATTTCACTTTATGACACAAGCAAAAAACTTTTGGGGATCATAAATGCTATATCAGTGAGTGAGAAAACAATGCTAGCCATCAGAAAATCTAAGATGGCGGCCACATGGCGTTCATTTTCCACTATGGTTGACAAACAAATATATCAAGGCATAAAAATCACACTTTATTACCGGTCGATTCAAGGGACTAGTCACTCTCTTCGGCCTGGGAGCGGTGGATTCATTGGAGTCACCCTGTTTTAGACTTTGATGATAGGGGTCACCATGTTTTTGAAATGCCAAATATGGGGGGTCAGTGTGTTTTTGAATTTTGACACAGGCTCATCACTGCCTATAATGCATCGTGTCAGCCACAAAGTTAATCATTCAGTTGCATTTTTCGGCGCGCCCTTCGAGCGCGTAACTTTAATAATCAGACATATTGTTCAGCACGGTTCAGGTACGGTTCAGGTACACATATATCAGAGATATCTGTATGTTCAATATTTTTCAGTTTGCTCTTCGAGCGAATTACTTTAATATGTCAGACATTTTTCAGCAAGCCCTTCCGGTACGCATGACTTTAATATACAAAACATATATATCAGAGATATCAGGATGTTTCATATTTTTCGGCGCGCCGCACTTTAATAAATCAGACATATATGTCAGAGATATCTTGATGTTTGCTAAGTGAAAGTGTACCATCATGAAATCTGCAATTAATATGAAAAGCATGAGAAATTCCTGATACTTTTCTGTAGTCTCTATGAGAATTCAGTATGAGAAAGCAACATGCACAAATATTTCACAAGGCAGTTTTCGTCATTATTAGCTGTGCTTTTATGGTTTCAGTGTTACAAGGAAAGGTCCTCTCAGACACTGCACACATCAGATTTGGCTAAAATAGCTCTCTATGGCTTCTCAGAAGATTTAATTGGATGGCTGGCAAGTCTTAACACCCATCAAAGTTTTTTATTTACTGCTTTTTCCTCTTTAATAATAATGATTGACATCCATTTCTGTACAACAGCTCAGGACATCTTGTTAAGCATAGAAAGTGTGAAATACATTCACAGCTCATTCAAAACGAACTGCATTCAAACTTTAAAATTGACACTTTGAAATAACTATCTTACAACTGACATGTAAACAATTTCATTAAACACAGAATAATTGTTGAATATATATATATATATATATATATATATATATATACATATATATATATATACATATATATATATATATATATATATATATATATATATATATATATATATATATATATATATATATATATATATATATATATATATATATATATATACACACACACAATTTATATCCACCTTTTGTTTTACCATTGTTTTACCGCGGAGGGGGGGTCATATTGTTTTCGAAATTTGAAATAGGGGGTCACCTTGTTTTCAAAATTTGGAATAGGGGAGAATCAGCTGCATTTTGACGTCGGCAAAAAGTAATCCACCCCAGGCCAATTGAACTGACCAGTCCCTACGTGTTTTTTTGTGACGTGTTTTTTTGTGACTAATTGTATATTTTTATGCGCTTGAGACTGTTTTTGCAGGTTCTTACGTATTTTTGTGACCATGTAAATCCAAGAGGGCGGCCGTATTGCAGCCATTTTCCAATAGGGCTTCCAAGCAATTACATAAACTATATTTTAAGGCATAAAAAGCGTACTTGATTACAGATTGGATTGTTTTTTGTATCAACTCGTACGTTCTTCATACTCCTGAGACTATTTTTCCAAGGTTTATAGGCATATATTGTGATTTTGTCATCCAAGATGGTGGCTGTATTGCTGCCTTTTTCCATATATTGCTGATCGAAAAAATCAATATACAATTTTTAAGGCACAGGAAGCATAATCTATTACCAATTGAAGTGTTTTTGTGACAAATTTTATGTTCTTTATGTGTCTGAGACTGCTTTTGCAGTTTTTAGAGGGATATTTTATTATTCTGTCCACCTGTATATGCAAAACATCCAAAGTTTAACTGTTGAACTAGAATTTATTGAAGCACATCCTATTAAAAAAAAAAACTGCTGTGTATCTTTGAGAGCAAATAAAACAACCAACTTTATTTTGTCAAGATCAACACATTGTACAATATTAGTTTCGGCAAGAACAACTACAAAGTATTGTGCAAGTCAGACCACTATGGTAACACCCACAACTTCCTGTACATTCTCTATTACAGCCACATTTTGTCAACTCTTGACAACTTGCAGCAATAGGAGATAGAGCTCTCCAGTTGACGCTCCAAGTGTCACCATGTTTTTCCAATCACAGTCTCTTTGCGTTGGGATATTTGGCAAATTATTCATTGCCTGTCCCTATATATGGCCTGCCTGATATGCAGCACATTTGGCATGTTCTATTTGTGCCGACTGAGCTTAGGGAATTAACTTGAATGGTCGTTGCTTCTTTTCAAATACGTCCAACCGTGCATTTTTCACATGTAAAGCTGTGCTCGATCTATCATACGCATACACAACAATGTTTTTTCTAAAAGTGCAAGATCCTCATTACTCACTGATGCCGGTTGATGATTTAGTGTTCTTAAGGTGTCAGATACCTCCTCAAAGACATTCCATGTGTTAGGTAGACTTCTTTCCCTTCCCTCGGAAAGCAGATACGGTATCACAACCAGTAATAACATGGAAGAATAGCATTCTACAGACTCTCATATGTTCTATGTAGGAAACAGTATCATGTATATGTGACCATTATCGCTTAGAGAGACAGGAAATGCCTGGTTTTCATGTTAAAAGAATTCTTGTAGGTCACACTCTCTGCTCTGGCATGAATGAAAAGACGCGAGAATACATAAAATCGTCTTTCAAGCTTGCCATTTATGAATCATTAGTTTTTGATCTTTGGTCGATTCTTCAAACTCTGCAACGAGACGACTCACTTCTGGCCCTGCCACCATCCATCGCCTCAATGCAGATTGATCTTCAGTTAAACCAAATGCTCCTCCATCACCTTTGATAACTCCAGTATTTTGTTCATGAGCTTTGCCAATGGCCAGGGCTGATAATTCTCTGACAGATTTATGTACAACAAAGTTCCCATTATGAAATTCCCTCGCCACATGCAGATGCAGTCGTTCAATTGACATGTCCCTCAGATGGATTAGAAGCCAACGAGCATAATGAACATTATCATTGGCAAAAATGTGGCAACAGTTCTGATAATTCCTCGCCATACAAAATAAAGTGAGCCTCCCAAAATGACCGAACAAATGTAAAAATAGTCAGTTCTACGTCCAAAACAATTGACCAAAACAAGAACTGTGTGCTATCATATGTACGTTGTTCACACCAAAGCTCAAAACTAATGACGTTTGAATGTTCTTTTATATATTCCTTATAAGCTTCCTTCATTAACTGATACAACGAACAAGCTGTGATTTTGTGTGCTGGCTTTGATCGTCTGGCACTCGCAACTTTAAGGAATGCATCTGCAGTACCAGTTGAGGCAATTCCTGGCTCAAATAGGACACTTGTCCAACCGCTATCTCTCAGTAGAGCTCAAATGGTCGTAAGGAGGCGCTGCAACCAACACAGCATATTTTGCTCAAAAATCACGTCTTTTCAAATATTGATTCAATGTTAATTAATTTGCTAAACCAAGATTAAAATATGGGTTGGGTTCTCTTTAAAGCTTGTCAAGCAGTCGTAAGTTGCGTGATAAAGAAGTGTTATTTATGCAAATTATGCAAATCAGCTGATTTCCTTGTTTCTTTTTCCTCCCAATTTCAAACGTTACAAAAAATTAACGCCACTCTGGCTAGGTCAAATTTTCTTAAATTTTCACATCATATTCTTTAAATGCTCTATACAAAAGGACTATTTGTTTGGCAATAAAGTTCTTAGATTTTGAATAAGAGGAATTTTGACTTTGCTAATCATGTTTTAATCACTTTTAGAATGAGGATAGAGAATGCAAAATAGAATAGTTTTTTTTTTCTACATATACTCTTCTTTCAAGTTAAATATTACATTTCAGAAAATAGTGTCAAGTTTTTGCATTGAATTGATTTTAATCATATCAATGATAATTTTTACCGAAAATATACACCCACGTCATCTTTCGAGTAAACTACTACTACCATACGAAACTTCAGATTCTCTGCTTATTAAAATATATAGTATGAGGGGGCTTCCTTGTCATCTTTGATGAGAAATATAGCTTTGTAAAAAACTGTTGGCAACATGCAGCTCAACATTAAACGCAGCCATCTCGATGTGCTATTCACCGAACATTATTACGAACTTGTCGTCTCCAAAGGCCTCTTGTCAATGCCATTGGATGTGCTTTGCTAACGCAAACAGGGGTTGGTTAATTGCAATAACAGGGATTTGCGTAGGATTAAAGAAGGATATTACATGTCTAATTTGGTTCATGACATGTTTAATAGTAACAACAGAATGAGCTTGTTTTCGAAAAGAGGCAATAATTAAGAAATACTGACGTCAAACGGCTGACTCCTCTTCTTTGAAGCATGATGAGCTGACTATGTTATAGAGACAGACTCAAATCCATTTACTTCTTCGGTTTGCGTAATTTTCTCCTGCCAGTTATATTCCATGGATATGTTTCTCTTGAAGTGGTTGATTTCCACTAGAGGCAAACTTAAGTCTGTCGTTGCTAGTGGAGTAGGATTCGTTTTTTAAGAGGGCGGGTTTAACATTAATGACTGATTCAGGAAGCTTTGGTACTTGTTGCGTTTTACTGTTTGTTACTCGCACCTGTCGTTCTGTTCCTCTATTTGTAGGATTTGGATGCTGGAATACAGAGATACTTGTACCATGGAAGGAGCATGTTTCAGTGGTGGTAGTTGGGTTGTGATCAATATTGTCCATTGTAGATATTATGAATAAACATTTCCTCAGAACAGGCGGACAAACAACTCCATCTAATTCTTTTACATACTGTACCACAACTGCTTCTCTTAACAAGGCTGGCATTTCCATAATTTTATCATATGAAATACAAATGCCTCTTTCTGATAGGGTGTCGATTAGTTGTCTTGTTCTGGTCTTTGCAAAAACCGTCGTACCAATTTACAAAAGGAATTAGGTCTCATGTTTTCTCGAATACCTATGGGCGTGTGTTCCTTTCTTTTGCTTTCTGAAGCAATTATACTGCAACAGCTGTGCAATTGTAAGGTCTGACAGATTTGCACTATTTATGACTTAATAAGCACCGTATTCCATCATGCATACAAACTGTAGAAGTGATCATGGGATTTATTCTTCAACACATTCTCGATCAAAAAGCAGGGTGGTATTTCAGCTCCTGAGCTACAATATCTCCGCCGTTCTTTTTTATGCCATCTGTAATTCTGTCATGTTAATCCTGAACCAACAACTCCGATGGTACTTGGCGTTGTTTTTGCGTAAACTGTTCTCTATTCCATCTCCCTCACCTAACTATGCCAGATCAAGAATTATTGGAAGAGCATTTATCTCATGAAATAGAAGAATATATTCAGCATATTATTTAGCCATCTTGCTCCACTTTATACGAAACAGGTTGGTATTTTAAGGCCTCGGTTGTGTCTGTTTGGCAAAGACAACACTTACAACAGTCGTTTTTCCGTTTTGTCAATGACGACAGCATCCCAATACTTTAAAGTAGAAAGCACTTTATAAAATACCAAAGGCTAATTAAATCCGATTTTTCTACTATGGTACTATGGCATTTATACGGTATAGGGACGAGGGTTAAACCTTTTACCATCTTTAATATATCTGAAAAACTATTACTACAAATCTCTAGTAACTACTCTCTTCTCATGCAATATTGCCAACACTTTAATGTATGGGAAACAACTAAGTTCGGGCACTTTCACCCTACACATAGCCCGACCGTTCATCCTGTCTCATTTAAGCCCGTGCGATCTGTACACCATCCGGATGACTAAAGCCCCGTCACCCATGGCTCAACTCTCCCGCGCTGGCAAATATTGTCCATTCAGGTGTGGCTAAAAACCGATAATAGGGGTGGTTATTTAGTATTTGGGCTACTAAATATATTGACCAAAGTTTGTAAACAACATACTAAGCTGACATTGGACCCAATGTTTGGTTTCACAGCAATGATGCCAACCAGTATGCCCTGGGAGTGTATAAAATCATTCCTTTAACTTTAACTGCATTAGAACATAGTGCATTTGACAGTTGTGCCCAAACCTCTTGACATATGCGAAATGCACTTTTTGGCATGTCACAAAGATGTTAGATTATTTATTACAAATTTTCATGCTTGTGTCACAATCTATTACAAAGTTCATTTAAACTTTTTAACTCAGTAAAAGCACCTATTGTTCTTTAGTTCACAGGTAGAGCAATTTCCTGACTCAATTGTGCATATTTTCACAAGATCAACATCAGAAATAGACTCAACATGGTGGAATACACGAGCATAGCCACCAAAATTGTTTAATTTAGATGATAATTACCTAAACTATCAATGATTATTTTCTGGGAGTCAGTTTGGCGGCCGTCTTTAAAAAATGGCCTGCGTATTAGATTTTTGCATGGCTTGCGGTTTTTTTACTTAAAAAGTGACATAAATATGCCTACATGCCAATTTTCATGCTTGTGTCACAATTTGAAATAGTTTCTCACTTATCCCCTCTACTATGTTGGACAAATCAAAAGAAAATCGTCAGCATACTCTACATGCAAATACCAACAACATGTCGACCATCATTTGTATTGACACGCAAACTGTTGAGGTTATCAATGTACGCAGAAAAGAGACGAGGGGACATGTTATGTAGACCATTTTTCCCATACTCTTGAGTTTAATTAAACTGGAACATTCTTAGGGACACTGTCTAACATGACCTTGAATTCAAATTAGTCACAGGTGGAGATGTTTTAGAGCAGTAATTATTATATGAATAAAAGTTCTGGACTGTTCTTTCTTTTCTTATATAACTATTAATATATATATATTCTTGGGCAGCGTGGTTTAGTCAGACCATTTTTGGGATCCTGTCACAGACGTGTCACTTCAAATCTTTAGAAACCCCGGAAGTATAGTTTTCAAGACTTTTTCATTGCCACGCTGGATTTTTATTGCACTTCGGTGGACTTTGCATTTACGTCATCAAACAAGCAAAGAACTTCACTTTGTCTCACTTTGCACTACCGAGGACTTTCAAACTTGAAAACGCTCAGATAAAACAGATCACTATTTGACACAAAACTCTTGATATCTGTAACAATAAGTTCAAATTCTATCTATGAAAACAAGTACGTATCTATCTCTCTTTATGATTAAATTTTCTTCATATGATAATAATCTGCTTCGTTACCATGCACTTATCTGTGCATGGTTACTGTCTACTTTTCCCGCCAATATGCAAATCTCAATCAAACTTTCAAAGTGTGTTGAGCAGCAAGTCACAAGATCTCATATTTCCTCAAAGTTAGCGACGATTTGACACGATGTATTGCATTGGTAAGTTTAAGCTATGAACGTGATGTATGCAATATTTGTAATTTCTATCCTTGTGCTATAAAATGTAACATGTTATTCCCCTTTCGAAGCTATTGGAAATGTGCAAGGTTTTGTGGGTAGATTACGGCATGCAAAAATAATGTTTGTTTGTCACAGGCGCGCCCAAGTTTCATATTTTGTGAAAATCTGCAGAAGAATGTTTTACTAAACACAGTGTTACCACTCGATCTTTCAGCTATGTCATATTAAATGCATGTGATAGGAGTTTTGACCTTCTTTAAATGGCAAAGATTTCGTATATATATTATTGTCATCATGGTTTAAAATTTCGGTATTCACATTGTGACATTTCAAAGGCACATGTTTTCAAGTAAGTTGTGCATAGGTGTTTGTACCCGACCAGCCAAAAAGTAAGAAAACGGTCTATTATCTTTAAAAAACACCAGATTTGATTGATTTTTGGCCATCTCATTGGAAGTGTTAAATTCTTCAAAAAGATGACTATCACTTTACAGTTGGTTGATGTGACCAAAACTGGTATTTTCCCGACAAAATTTACTTCTTTATTTATTCAATATTCAAACAAATATCCATCAATTTTTGTTTTGTTTTCTCTGCACGTTTGGAAATATTATACGGCATACTATTCCAAAGGCAAATAGCAATTATGAAAATCTATCTGTATTTCTTTCTGACAATTAAATCATTCACATAAAACGTCAAAAATATTGAATTGTTTGTTTGTGAAGAAATATTATTTATAAAATTCAATGATTTTCGTCTGCGTGTGGTTTTACCACAGTTTCTGTTTTATATTAATCGGTCATAATGTTTTAAGTACTTTTAAGTTTTATGGTTGGAAATTTTGGTTATTTAAAATACAAAATACTGGCGGGTAAAACAGAAAGTTTTTTCACGTGACTTGTACGAGGCGCGAAATGTCACACAATCAATTTACACAATCACGCTTATTTAGGAAGTAGACCAGATGGAAATGTTTAAAGAGAGAAATTGTATAATACACACACACACACACACACACACACACACACACACACACATATATATATATATATATATATATATATATATATATATATTTATCTTCGCTGCCTAACAACTGTTTAAATATATTTTACATCTATACGACATGCCAAAAAGTGTATTTCGCATATGTCAAGAGGTGAGGGTACAACTGTCAAATGCATACATTCATGCATGTGCATGCATGCATGCATGCACTCACTAAACTCACCTTCACCTTTGCTTTCTAGTGATTTTTTTACTGCATTTCAACTCTAGATACAGCGTACCTACTAACTAGATCACCATATTATGTACTCTGAGTTCCTTTTAGGTATAAAATTGGCAAAATTAAGAAATCTCCTCTCAAACTTTATTAATTTTGTTTATATCAACACAATCGGAATAAGTTATGGTACTACAACTTACTGAAATCTTCATGCTAAATTCCAAACCAGCATTGTAAGTGATTATTGTAAAGATATTTTACAAACAACAACAAATGAAAATGTCGCAATTGTTCATTTCATTCTGACAGGGTAATATATGCAGGAGAGTATTTGTAGAAATATTTGTACAAACCAAATTTCAAATCATTACTGCACAGCAGATTATTTCTATAATTTTTGCCGTCAGCAATTATGAAAAAGCTTTACAAAAACACAAATTTGAAGATATTTCTCTGAAAATTTGAAATAAGCTACCTTGCAGCTAAAAATGCTCTTTTGTGTTATGTAGAGAATAACTTTTTGTGACACATGCGTTGATCGAGGAAATCTTTGATAGCCCACGTCAGGTTGGCCTGATCAAAATGGCGAAAATAGCTGGAAAAATACACACGATGCATGCATGCAAGCATGCATGCATGCATACACACACACAAACACACACACATACATACATACGTGCATGCATACATACATACATACATACTGATGCCACTCTGGCGAAATTTCGAAAACAGCTAAAACTTCTATAAATGTATAACGACCAAAGGCATGGCGACGTACTATGCCAGAGCTCAACAAGCACGACGAAGAGCACCTCGTACACTGCAATATTATAGGCGAATACCAAGCTCGTTAAGGTGCAGCGCGTTCCTGTGAAATACTTGTAGCGATGACCGCCATAACCAAACATATGACCAGAACAACACAAAGGCATTTACCGCCAAAGACTCTGTCAAGTGTTTCTTCAACGCGTCTACACGTGCATTGAAGTCCCGCATGTTTTCCGGACACCGGGCACGATACAAAACTTGGCTAACAACTCAAACTCGAACGTCGAAATGCCGATAGAGATTCTGCAAGAAGAGTCTCATAGATTAAGAGAATTTGAAAGAATGAAGAGAGATATGCACAAGTAACGGGGGGATCCTGGCCATGCTAGTAATTCGGTAACAATAGGGGAATGAATTAAAATTAGACATCGCTGAAATAAAGAAATCGATAAAGGATATTACAAAGGAGAAAGACTATTTGTAGGATAAAGGTATGAGAAACGATTTAGTTTTCTTCGGCATGCCACGGTACAGTGAAAATGAAAGCTTGGAAAAATGTGAAGAAAAGTGACACATGTAATCTGAAACCAACTGGGATGAACGGACACGATTGACATCGATCGGGCTCAGAAAATTCAGCGTGTGCCACTTGTATGAGGTTATAATCCAATCTTAACTTGCTTTGGAAGTTATAAAGATAAGGTTTTGAATATTTATTTTCAGTAAGACAAACTTGTGATCAAAGGACATTACTTGCTAGCGTATTTGCATGGTAAATGAAGAGACAGATGAAATGTCAGCGAGTTGTCAAGTTCTGTAGAGATACACCCCAATTGGCGTTTTGCCAAGTCCATGCAATGACATTCATAGCGAGTTATCTTTGTTAGTATGGAATGTACGGGGCTAGAAAAGAAATGTTCATAATTTTCTGTCCGAGTTTTGATATAGTATGTCTGCTAGAAACGTTTAGTACAGAGAAAGATTTTGTGATGTTCAATGCATTTTAATATTCAGCCCAAAACAATGTCTCAAAGAGGTAGATCAAGTGACAGGATACCGATATACATGCGTATAGGGGAAGTAACAGACTCCGCCCTGATCAATAACTAAAGTTTATAGGTTAATATATGGGCGCCGGCTCGAGGAAAGCCAGCTGGGAATGAACGGGCTCGGCAAACGTCTCCAATTGGTTTTTAGGTTTAGCTCTCGCCCTTACCAATAAATAAATATTAGTGGCCAGGGCGTCGCCCTTTGTCTATCGTAACAACAACAATAATGTGAAAGTGTTTAGGAATCCAAGAATCTGTACTTTCACCCTACTATTATCGCACTACTACTACTATTATATAAACGCAGAACATTGAGACGTATATAAGTTTGCTAGTTTCGATCAATATATCCATATTCAGTAATATGAGAATCAAATCTATCATAATTTGGATCAGGATTACTTGATTAACTTGTGACATTTATGTTTTTCGTACCTACGTTATTTGGATTACTTAAGGTAGCCAATTCATTTATTTTTCTTTACTCAAAAGAACAGACACTTTACCAGAAGAGGAAACTAGAGAAGAGTTCAATTACAATACTGGTATTACTCGTTACCATTCACACTTCAAACATGTTCAACGCTGATGACATTAAATCTGGTCAGACTCACGAAGATGATCCGAATGCAAGTTTTTGGTTCCGGCTAAGCAGCGACAGGAGGTGAGTAGCAATTGGTTGTCTCATATCATTTTGTTATTTATTTTGAATAATGTGCGCACAGAGGACAGTAGTAAAACAACTTTCATTTAAGTTTTTACTTCCGTAATTACATATTACTGTCAGAAAAAAAGAGATATTCAAGTAACATTTATGTGGCCCGCCATATGTATACAAATAAGCCAATAAAGTAGTATGATCAAAACAAGTTTTTTATTCCATAAAAAAACAAAAATCGGCAGTTTCACCGTTACACTTTAGTTTAATTAAGGGAGTAAGTACTAGAAATTGTAATCAATCTATTTGCTGAAATATTGTGAGAGGAGTCAAACGTCGTAGAACTTTCATAAAATGCGTGGTTTGTTTGTTTAACCTCTTAAAAATAGTGGTGTATATCAAGTGAGTACGTCCAAGTACATTCAATATGTGAAATTTGCAGCGGGTACTTGTAGATAATGGATACATGAGGTGTGAAAATAGTTGACAAGACCCATCTGCTACTATACAAAAGATGTTTATTCTTCCTAACGTTTCGGACGTACACGGACGACCTTCATCAGAGGCCATACAGACACAATGGAACCAGATATGAACTGAATATGCTCACGTGTTTTACAACAGGTTCATTAATAGTAGTACGCTTCACAGAACAATAAGATGTATGTTATCACTACATGTAGCAGGTTTTTTCAACTTCGCACAGTACTCTCATCACTAATTACAAAACTTTATTTAATATGCAAATGAGCTGTTAATTAACTTGACACTGCTCAATACTTCATGGGACAACTATATATCCATCAGATCAACATTTGTAGCACCTTTTATTTAATTTAGTGCTGTATTATTAGAGTAATGTCACTAATTACAAAGTTCTTTAAATATGCAAATAACCCTAAATTAACCTGACACTGTTCGATGATTCATAGCACAATGAAATATTTATCAAATCAATTTCTGTAGCACGTTTCACAAAACTTGCTGCCGTAATTTCAGAGTTATATACTTAATTACAAAGTTTATTAAATATGCAAATGAACCCTTCATTAACTTTACACAACTAAATGCTTTACAACACAGTTAGATATCTGTCAGCTCATTATATGCAGCAGTTTTCATGACGTTTGATGCAGTTATTTCGGAGTTATATGACTAATTATAAAACTTCATGAAATATGCCAATGAGCTAATTATTAACTTGACACTGCTCAATGCTTGTCAGTACAATCGGATATTTATCACATCAACATCTGTAGCAAGTTTCATCAAATTTAACGCTGTAATTTTAGATTAATATCACTAATTACATAGTTCATTAAATATGCAAATGAACCCTTAATTACTTTCACACTACTAAATGCTTTACACTATAGTTAGATATCAGTCAGATCAGTATCTGCAGCGCATTTCATCACATTTGGTGAAGTTATATCAGAGTTATATCACTAATTACAAAACTTCATAAAATATGCAAATGAGCTATTTTAACTTGACACTGCCAAATGCTTCTAAGTAGAATTAGATATATCAGATCAATATTTGTTGCAAGTATCATCAAGTTTCGTGACGGAATTTCAGAGTTATGTCACTAATAACAAAAGTTCATTAAATATGCAAATGAGAATATAATTTACATGACATAATCTAATCAGTTCTTGCAAGTAGCATATGGTACCTGTGTACCACATCTGATTTGAATCAGTTCAGGCGTTTTTGAGTTATCATGCAAACAGACAGACAGACAGACACACACACACACACTAACAAACACACACACATTGACAGACACACAGACATCGCTATAACATTAGCCCACGTGTTTACACATGTGAGCTAAAAAGGGGACGAAATTAAAGTTTTTTCTACTCGTTCAATAAATACAAGAACAAATACGCAGATATTTAGCGTATATTTGGCAATGCAGATATGGATTGGTAGCATGTAAAGTCTATAGTAGAAATGTGACTACTGAAAAAAACGAACAAACAAAAAACGAAATAGCTGAAAACGGCAATGCAGCTGAGTAGGAAAATTAAACTGTGCAATGTATTCAAAGGTGAATACTGTTATTCCTAAAAGAAACCAGAATGTAACTTACAAGTTTGTTGAACACGTCTGTTTGTTATGAGCTGTGACAGTGGACAAAGAAAAGAGAACCAGATATGAACTAAAAATGCTCAAGTGTTTCATTATATTGCAGTTATGTGTAAATTTGAACCTTTGCCACATGTTTGCAACTTCATTGAAAGTGTTATGATCAACATAATGAATCGAGTCAATTCAGACATATATCCCAAATTAGTGAAGTTCATTAAATATGTAAATAAGGAGGGCTGGCTGAAATGAAATTGCTTAATGATTTTCAATTATGTTACATCATAGTATCTTCAACGTACACCGTAAGTTTCATCTACTTTTTTCAAGTCAATTCAGATATATATAGCTTATTATGAAAGTTTATTAAATATGCAAATAAGAATTTGAATGAAGAAAAATGCTTAATGATTTTAAATAAAATTACAAAACTTCATGAAATATGCAAATGAGCTATTTATAAACTTGACACTGCTCAATGCTTCTCACTACAATTGGATATTTATCAGATCAACATCTGTAGCAAGTTTCATCAAATATAATGCTGTAACTTTTAAGTAATATCACTAATTACAAAGTTCATTAAATATGCAAATAAACCCTAAATTAACTTGACACTGTTCAATGATTCATAGCACAATGAAATATTTATCAAATCAATTTCTGTAGCACGTTTCACAAAATTTGGTGCCGTAATTTCAGAGTTATATACCTAATTACAAAGTTTATTAAATATGCAAATGAAGCCTTAATTAACTTCACACTACTAAATCCTTTACAACACAGATAGATATCTGTTGGTTCTGTATATGCAGTAGTTTTCATCACACTTGATGCAGTTATTTCTGATCTATATGATTAATTATCAAACTTCATGAAATATGCAAATGAGCTTTTTATTAACTTGACACTGCTCAATGCTTCTCAGTACAATTGGATATTTATCAGATCAACATCTTTAGCAAGTTTCATTAAATTTAATGCTTTTATTTTGGAGTAATATCACTAATTACAAAGTTAATTAAATATGCAAATGAACCCTTAATTTACTCCACACAACTAAAAGCTTTACACCACAATTAGATGTCTGCCGGATCAGTATCTGCAGCAGATTTCATCACATTTGGTGCAGTTATTTTTTTGTTATATGACTAATTACAAAACTTTATAAGATATGCAAATGAGCTATTTGATAACTTGACACTGCCAAATGCCTGTCAGTACAATTAGATATTTATCAGATCAATATCTGTCCCCGATTTCACTGACTTGGTAGCCGTAATTTCAGAGTTATATACCTAATTACAAAGTTCATTAAATATGCAAATGAACCCTTAATTAACTTTACACTACTCAATGCTTTACATCACAGTTAGATATCACTCAGATCTGTATCTGCAGCAGATTTCATTACATCTGGTGCAGTTATATCGGAGTTATATGATTAACTACAAAACTTCATAAAATATGCAAATGAGCTATTTATTAACTTGACACTGCCCAATGCTTCTAAGTATAATTAGATATATATCAGATCAATATTTGTTGCAAGTATCATCAAGTTTCGTGACGGAATTTCAGAGTTATGTCACTAATAACAAAAGTTCGTTAAATATGCAAATGAGAAGATAATTGACATGACACTCACAGTATCATAAAAATGCTCTGAGATTGTCATCTGTGAAAAGTTTAATGAAATTTTGTGCAGTATTTCTTGATATATGTCTACACTGTCATTACCGTCTCCATGGAGAAACCATTGAACGGAAAAAAACAATATTGCATAACTGCATTAATATGCAAGCAACACTAACCAAAATCTAATCATTTCTTGCAAGTTACATATGGTACCTGTCTACCAAATCTGACTTGAATCCGTTCAAGCGGTTTTGAGTTATCGTGTAAACAGACAGGCAGATACACACACACACACACACACACACACACTAACACACACACACACACACGGACAGACAGACAGACATCGCTATGACATTAGCCCACGTGTTCACACACGTGAGCTAAAAATGGGCTCTCTAGTTTTCAGATGAATGGTGGGGCCCCTTAACAGGGGTTAGTAAACACCTATTGCCCTTTCATGAGGGATATAGCGCCCGTCTATCACCCCGAGGGGCCGTGTGATACCAGAAACACATTGCTATTCCCCGAGGCCGTAGGCCGAGGGGTATAGTGATGTGTTTCTGGTAACACACGGCCACGAGGGGTAATAGACGAGCACTGTAGCCCGAATAAAGACTAGGCTATAGTTGTTTTATAACACACAACATGCTCATGTTGTATTGTTACATAGTTTTTAATGTGTTTTGATATTTTGCACTGCAACAATCCACTGTGACAGGTTCACTGCGAGATGTTTGCACAGCGGTTTAAGTTGTACGTGGTGCCACTTTCTTTCAAAAAATATTCTAAACATACCTAGTGACATCTTTAGTTGCACTTTAATCTTTTCCGTCGATGAGCTGTTCAAGTTCCTACGCTGTTGGAATATTGGAAAATGTTGGAAAATCTGTTTTAGAGAATGTGTCGTCATCTATCCCGGACGCACATCATGTTCTAGTCACCCGCCATTATTGTAAAGCTGCAGACGACACTACGGTCACGTGACCAGGCGCTTTTCCAAATTCGGTCAGAACTATTTCCCTAGGGAAATAGCTTTTCAAAAAATGCCCTCTAACGTCACTTTTGTCGATCCGATGGGGACTAGACGTATCTATTTTCTCGTCACGTGACGTATTCTGGCGAATCGCGACAGGGAATGAGCATGTGGCGTGTTATAATGTTAACTACCTGTCTTTTTTGTTAATTCCTCGAGGACGAATGGTGCCCAGAAGATATATTTTATTTGTTTGCTTTCTGATCTTTGTTTGTGTTGATGATATTTTGCAGATTCCAAACATTGTGAGTCTGTTAATATCATGGTCCTTCATGTTGAAGTGTTCGCTTACGAGCGTGTCTTTTTTGTTTTGATGTTATATACATGTTCTCAGCATAGTAACATCCCTAACGAATTTGGTATTCAGGCAGTCAAGAAACAAATAATAGACAGAAACATCACAAACCCACCACCAGAACTGATAAGGGAGATGCTAACATTCATACTTAACAGGAACTACTAAAACCCATGATTTAACAGTAAAACTTGCACTGGACTATCTAAATCGGTAAACTGTGAAGGCACTCAGTACAAAACCAAAACAATTTGAAGCCGTAATGGTTCTCAGTGGTTCTATGTCCTCAAGAATAGCCTACTGACTCGAGATCTGAATGATGCCACCATAGCACCATTGGGAACTTACTTTGAAATTAGTCTGGTGCCGAAACACAAAACCCAACAATTTCGGCCCCTACAATGGTTCTAGGTGGTTTCTGTATCTTCAAAGCCTACTGAATCAGGATCTGCATGATGCCATCCTGGCATCCTTGGTCATTTTAATATGGCCGGCCGCCAAAAATGGCTGTCAAAACATGTAAATGGTAATATCTCAGCTCTATGAAATGTTATCAAAGTGATTTTGGTGTCATTTGCCAGGTGAACAGGGCCAAGGAATTCATTTCTTTCATTGCCCAACATGTTCAACTCTTAATTTGCATAAAATCCAAGATGGCTGCCAAAATCACCTCCATAACAGGTAAAATGCAATATCTCAGCTCAGGGACATGTTTAAGGATACTTGCCACGACATAAATGAACTTACTGATGTTGTTAGTAGTTACATCTCCTTTTGTGAGAGTAATGTAGTACCACAGAAAGTTTGTAAAATTTACCCAAATAATAAACCATGGGTCACTAAATCTCTTAAATGTTTTTAAATAAGAAGAAAAAATTGTTTAAAGAGGGTAATCTAAGTGAGTATAGGGATGTTCAGAGAGATTTGAAAATATAAATCAGGAAAGCCAAGGGTAATTATAAAGACCAAGTTGAGAATAAATTAAGCTTAGGGTCTTTGAAATCAGCCTGGGATGGGATAAAAACTATGGCAGGTCTAAAATCTAAGGGGAAAATAAATCTGATAAAGAGTTTGCAGATGAACTAAATAAGTTTTACTTAAGATTTGATGTTCATGATTTTGATCGGGAACAGAGAAGAATTAGGGAAACTGTTGTTACAAATGAGCAGGTTTTAATTACATTAGATGATGTGCGCAAGTCCCTGAAAAATACAAAAACTAGAAAAAGCGCTGGCCCGGACAACAACAGCGGTTATATCCTTAAATCATGTGCCAATCATTTATGTGACATCTTTCATTTTATTTTTCAACGGTCCCTTGATCTCCAGAAAATACCTTACTTGTGGAAACAAGCTAGTAGTACCTATTGTAGTACCCATTCCAAAGAAAGCATCGCCTAAGGTTCTAAATGATTTTAGACCCGTGGCCCTTACATAACTAGTAATGAAGTCCTTTGAAAAAATCATCAAACGGTATATTTTAGATAAAACCCAGAATATGTTAGATCCTTTGCAGTTTGCTTACAGAGCAGGTAGAGGAGTGGAGGATGCCTCATTGACCCTCCTTAATTTAATTTATAATCACATTGAAGGAAATAAAACACATGCCCGGGTTCTATTTGTTGATTTTTCATCTGCATTTAATACTATTCAGCCGCACATCTTAACTGGTAAATTATTGTCTCATTTTAACATTCATCCTAAGATTGTCAGTTGGGTTTTGGATTTCTTAACTGGGAGATCACAACATGTTCGAGTGAACGGCACTTTTTCTGATGTATGTATTACATCTACTGGCTCACTGCAAGGTTGTGTACTGTCACCACTTCTGTATATTCTATGTACCGATGATTGCAGAAGTCACCATGATGATAGATTTATAATTAAGATCGCAGATGACTCTGCCATAATCAGTTTACTCCAAAATAATGAAAGAAATCATGGGCCAGTGGTTGATGACTTTGTAGAATGGTGTAAAAGTTCTTTCCTCGAACTTAACATTGAAAAGCCCAAAGATTTGTCTATAGATTTCAGGAAAGACGCACCATTAGCTGATGTAACAATTATTAATGGTAAAGAAGTGGAAATTGTTGAGAAATACAACTATCTGGGTTCTATTTTGGATAATAAGCTGCGATGGGAGGATAACATTAAAATGATATTATGTAAATGCCAGCAGCGTCTGTTCTTCTTGAGGAAATTGAATTTCTTCAAAGTTGACAGAAGAATGCTTGTGCCTTTTTACAGATCATGTATTGAAAGTGTCTTAAGTTTTTCACTCATTTGCTGGTTTGGAAACCTTACTGTACAGTGCAAGAACAAACTTGGTAGAATAGTAAACATCTGTAGTAAAATAATTGGAGTACAACAAACTAGTCTCAGTACATTGTATAAAAAACAAGTTTTACACAAAGCCAATTCTATAGTCAGGAATCATCACCACCTACTTTACAAGGAATTCAATATTTTACCACCTCGCCGGCGTTATAGGGTTCCAATAACTAGAACAAATAGATCAAAACATTCGTTCATTCCCACTGCAATTTCTGTACTGAATCAAATCAGAAACGACTAGTCATCTCTGCTTTTATAAAATGTGTTTTAACGTCACTGACCCTTTTTAAATATTTTATACATGTCTTATCTGTGTAACTTTTTGACTTGTCCGCTGTCGTACAAAGAATTGCCCATGTTTTGGGATAATAAAGAGCTATTGTATTGTATTGTATTGTATGAGAAGCTGTTTGAGTCATTGTGGTCTCCTTTGCCAAGCATATGGGGTTAAGGAACTCATATCTGTCATTGCCTGATATGTACAACCCTTAATTTGCATAAAAAGCCAAGATGGCTGCCAAAACGACATCAAAAAACGGGTAAAATATCGTATCTCAGCTCAATGAGAAGCTGTTGGAGTCATTTTGGTCTCCTTTGCAAGGTATATTTGGTAAAGCAATTCATATCTTTCATTGGCTGACATGTGCAACCCTTAATTTGCATAAGAATTTGCATAAAAATCCAAATACCTATTTCAGTGTGTAAGGAGTCATATCTCAATACACTATACCACTGATTTCGGTGTCGTTCGGCATGTTTTATGGGTCAAAAATTGGTATCTTTTGTTATATATGCTATAAAATCAACCGTGAAAATCTGAAATTGATACTTACAACCTAAGATAGTTGCTAAGCAGGTTTCTACAACAAACATCAAGGTATATCTTACCTGAGATTGCATACTAGAGACTAATACAGTAAGGGTTCAAGGCTGAAGGATAAGTTTCTTTCGTTATATTAAATGTGAAATATTTCATTGAAAGCCAAAATGACCACCCGATATCAATTTTGGTCACACAAATGGATGCCACAAAAACATTGAGTCGTATCTTAATCCACCAAGCATTCTTTAGATCTATTTTGTTGTGTTTGGTCATGTTTTATTGGCCGCAGGGTTTCCATTGCTTGTTTCCTGATCTAAAAAAATCTTACTTATAATGGAAGGATTTTATCCCACATTGCCGCTATAATGGTTTCCTAAAACAATACACCGTATCTTAATTTATCCAGCATCTTTGACACAAGGTAGTGTGTGTTTTGGTCTGTTTGAGAGGTCATGGGATTTACATTTCCATCCACATAAATTGTCAAACCATCCATTTAAATCAAATGATGATGAACTGTATCTTTCCATACAACATCAATGGTAATGATATCATTTGCCAATCAACCACAATAAATGAGCTTCAATTACTCGAGGCGAATTTGCTGAGAATACGTTCGCGCTTGCATAAAAATGACTTGTTTGGTCATCTTTGAGCCAACCTGAGTCATCTGTCTTGTTTATCTTTGCACCAACTTAGTCACTCAGATCATTTTCAGGAGGATCTTTAATATTGCTGCCCTTAAAATATATGAACGCAAGTGGGTGTAGCAAAGGCCTTCTATGAATACCTTTATCATTGAAGGCATGGTTTTCTGATTTGACAATGAAGAAACTTGTCTTTTGCCACTTTTGACAACCAGTTTTAATGTCATTCGTCAGACGTTGTACCTTAAGCTTTACAACCGTCATGCTACAAACAAGTCACTAGTTTCTGCCATAGTGTCATTAATAGGCAGAAGAAATACCAACTTCTTGCTTTTGACACTATTCACAGCACTTTGAGCAGTTTAATTGCATTACACACATCAACATTAAACACGATCGGAACTATTTTGTGATTATAAGATGAACAGTAAAAGTCACAGAATATGCTCTCTAAGAGAGGGTTTACTGAAAGCATTTAGTAATTATCAATTTTTCTAGTGAAAATATCAAAACTGTAATTATCGAACTAAATGTTAAAGTATTATTTAAAAAATTGTAGTATTTAAAACCATCTGCTATTCAAAAATTGTAAATTTATCCTTTTTGACAATTTTTTAAGGATATTTCATCTCATTGATACACATTCTTGAAAATGTCAAGATTAAAGGTCAAAACTTGATGATTGCTGTATTTTTAGAGGTCCTGGATGCATTTGAAGGTTTTGGGATCATATCTGATTGGTTCTTTACTATTTCAAACAATGTTTAGGGGTCATATCTAAGTGGTCCTTTAAAAAGATTAGGGACATATCAGGGTGGTCCTCGAAAGTTTCAAGGCCTCATGTGGGTGGTCCCTCAAAGTTTCAAGGTCACATTAGGATAGTCCTTGAAAGATTCAGGGACACCTCAGGTTGGTCCCTGAAAGTTTCAAGGACTCATCCGGGTGGTCCCTGAATGTCTCAAGGACTCATCCGGGTGGTCCTTGAAAGTTTCAAGGTCACATCAGAGTGGTCTCTAAAAGATCCAGAGGCATATCAGGGTGGTCCCTGAATGCTTCAAGGACTCGTCTTGGCGGTCTTTCAAAGTTTCACTGTAACATTAGGATAGTCCTCGAAAGATTCAGGGACACCTCAATTGGTCCCAGAAAGATTCAAGGACTCATAGACTTAGTCATGTTCACGCTACGATCACAGTTGCTGACATCATTGTCGAGATCGGGAACAGCACTGTCACTCCACAAAGGACCTTGGTAACATACATCAAATTCATCGGCGATATCCAGTATTCCGTTGCTTTCCATGTAGTCCTGTCATTAAATAATTTGGGTAATGGACGTCCTACATCCAAATCAGTAACCTTTCCCGACGAAGGAATTAGTGCAGTGGACAAAATTCATTCGAACGTCGCGTCGTTTACACAATCGACTTGAAACAATGCAGAGTCTCACAACAATGTGACCCGTGACCTTTATTATGTTAATTAGCAAGGACCATATTAGTTGGTGTACGATTCGGTGTCTCGCTTAACGAGAAAAGCATCATTGACTACATCTCCAAATTAATCATGAAGACTGTAACATACAACCACAGTATTTTAAAGGGTGGGAAAACTTTACAGCATAAAAGAGCAACATGTACCTTACCCGGGACCTTACACAATCGCGCGATGCACCCTAGGTGTCCCTGTAGATTAAAATGGAATATGCCAATATGCAAATTATTTACTGTTAAGACTTGCGTCGCGTCGGCTCGCGTCAGCATACTTCAACAAGCGAGTACATTGCCATTAATCGTCAAGACGCTCGTTTAAATCGACTGAAGGTTCAGCTACTGCCCAGTTCATCACATTTATGCCAGGGAGAACATGCCTTTTAGATCTTGTTGCGTGATTAATACGCAAAGACGTGTTTTAGCGTCGGCCGACCAGTCACACATCGGAGCCATGAGGACGCCAGGTTAAGCCATTACATAATCTTAACTTCGAGGTGCTGAATATTGACACTTATGTGCAGGAAGTTGGACCAAATCTTTCCAGTGATTCCTCTGCCTGTCGGCTTTACCAAGTAATGCATGTGAATGCACAAGCTGATGAGCGAAGGTCACATCAGGATAGTCCTTGAAAGATTCAGGGTCTCATCTGGGTGGTCCCTGAAAGTTTCAAGGTCACACCAGGATAGTCCTTGAAAGATTCAGGGTCACATCTGGGTGGTCCCTGTAAGTTTCAAGGTTACACCAGGATAGTCCTTGAAAGATTTAGGGTCACATCTGGGTGGTCCCTAAATGTTTCAAGGACTCATCTGGGTGGTCCCTGAAAGTTTCAAGGTCAAGTCAGTGTGATCTCTAAAAGATTTAGGGTCTCCTCGGAGTGGTCCCTGGAAGCTGCAAAGACATCTCTGCACAATCCCTAAAATTCCGGACAAATACTGTTGGTTCCTGCCGTTAATATTTTAAGGTTTCAACAGACAGATGATATTGATTACATTTCTTTGCATCTACCAAAAATAGTTCATTTTTAATAGAAGAGCTGAAATAATGCAGTGGTTTTGTAAAATTTTCAGGCATTAATTAGTACACTCACAAGAAAAGGGTAGTTTAATCAAATTTACCAGGTCTCATTTCCTTGTATATGGAAAAAATAAATGTACAAGACATTTTCTTAACATCTACCAAATCATTTGAAAGAGAGATCACCAAAATATATACACTACAGCAGAACTGATTTGGGTAGAGGTAGAAGGCCATTTTCCCATCGAAAATTTAAAATTGTATCATGCATCGTTTGGTGAAAACAGTAAATGCCTACAAATAAACCTTAGAAAGGGAATTTGAATTTTGACTTAAACTAAACAAAATTGACAAATCAGTTACGTTTAATGGGTTCTCCTTTCCTGAGCGTGCGAAAAGCTAGACAAAAATGTCAAATTTGTTCGAGATGTATTTGATGATTGTGCAACTATCAATCATTTATGAAATTTGCCCCCGCCTTCACACAAAAACACTGTTAGATTGATGATTTTTAAATAGATTTTAACAAAATGCTCAAGATCTTATAATCGAAAAATAGTTCCAATTGTGTTATTAGTAAGGTGTGAGTTGCATCTTTACCAATCAAGCATTCTTAAGACCTTTTTTGATGAATATGGCCATGTTTTATCCAGTTGCAGAATTTGAATCTCCAGTTATCTGACCTGAAAAAACTTCTAAGGTATTACAAAAGGAGGGAGTTTATCTGATAATGCGAATAATGGTGTCAAATATTACATCATGTCTGTATTTACTGAGTAGCTCACAAGACCAACGTTAACTTTTGTGTATTTTGATACATTTGAAGGGTCAATTGCATATAAACTGTACAATCGAACATATATCAAAAGTGAAATCAAAACATCGATGCCCTAAAAAGAGTCGCAAAACAGGCATGTTACCTTAACTTTATTATCATTGATCATCTTCGAGATTGATTCTTAATTTTTGGTCGCATTTTTGGTATTGAGGAACACACTTTTCCCATTGCATGAACTGTTTACATACCATTTATCATTTGGTGGCACGTTTTATGATACTTATCTGTAACAGTGTACTAAAAAACTCATTTACAAGTTTTCGACCAGAACTGTAAGACTCGGTAAGATTCCGGCACGACATCATCTTCATCGCTTTTGTTATTAGCAGGGCCATTTATATTGGCAGTTGCTTGGTATACTATACTGCCAGAAAATACAAATGTCAGCCAGTTGAGTTAAAGAGCGCCTGTAACTTCCTGTGGAATATGGAGGGTCACCAGTACATCCATTAGGAATGAATTTATGCACATCTGAAGGAGCTGGTTAGCCTTGACTAAAATTGAAGTGAAAAGGAATTTGACTGATTCATTTTTCAGCCAACCAAAGTCACGAAATCCGTTTGACACCTTGGATCTTTGTTCACTATACCATTCCTTATTAGTCCCCACGGACACCGTCCGGGGGACTTATAGGTTTGATAATGTCCGTCCGTCCGTCCGTCCGTTCACGCAGATATCTCAGACATGCCCAGGTCAATTTCTTT